>JAQFXM010002229.1:0-25960 GCA_034693345.1 Entomobrya multifasciata
AACGCCATTACCAGCGACGGAAGATTGCATAGGAGCTTTTCCGGCTGCTACGTTAAGAACTGTAAAAAAAGAATAAAATGAACAATTAAAATAAAGTTTTTATTTCTAATATGGTACTTGCATGCAACTTTTGTATGAAGAGAAGAGTTCACAAATTCAAACAAAAAGATTCACTTGCTTCACCAATTACCATTAAAGTTTACAGGATTCATAAGCATAATGATGATGATGATAATGATGCAACTCGAGATCGTTAGCACATTTACATTGACATTTTTTACAATTTCGAAATAAATGGCCAATCCATTCTCCTTTGCCTTATTAAAAACCAATTATGTCATAAACAAATATTTTTTTCGAAAGAGAGATTCATTGAATTCTCATTTTAGAAATAAATGGAATCAAAATAACATGGTAAAAATATGTGGTTTCATAATTTTTTGTCTGTATAGTACATTCAACATGATCATATCCTATCTTTTCTGATGCCATGAGATATAGATATAAAGATGTCTTTGATTAATTTTTTTTTCATTTTTCACATGCGTACTACACTTTTTTGTAAATTAGAATCATCCTCCTTTTTATTGCACACAACTGCAATTATACATTTGCCACAAAAATATTTTTAACGATTGCATAAGGAGCATTGTCAATGAGAAGTTCTATTTGTCAATCTATTTTATTTTTAAAAGGTTGTCCAACTGATTATTTCAAATTTCTAAACCAAGTGAGCCGTTTTGATAGTTACGGAATTTGAAACGTAATTAAGCAAAATGCAACAGCGATTTGCTCCATGTTTTAAAGTAAAACGCCAGTATTTTTAATCTCACTACAGCTAAGATTATGCGTACTAGTAGATCAAATGGAAATCTTTCTGGCAAGATATAATCAAGCTCAATTGAATGAGACCGATGAAGAATTCGGGAGCAAACGATTGTGACATTGTTTAAATAAATTAATGCCACCAATGATTTTTCATGTAACGTGTCATGTAAGAAAAGGTCAACAATTTTGATCCCACTACATTTTAGTTTCAAAGAGAACTTGCGTATTGGTCGAAAATTTCTCATTGTCAACCATTGCGTAAAAGGCACGCAAATCGGCTCAATCAATGTTTACTCGTTTAACAAAGTCGTTTAACTCGCTTATAGCTTTTACACCAACACTCCTCTAACCCAGCATGGTACAAATTCATTTTATTGTAAAAATATGTCATCGGGACTCCTGCAAAAATTAAAGCCTGTGCCTATGCATATATGGAGTAAACATAGTAAACATTGCATTGTTACAATACTGAATTCATACGTAACATTATATCATAATCAAAAAATTGTAAACCATGCGACTTTTTAAAATTTCATCATTCACCCCTAAAATAACCCCATAACAGAAATGGTGCCATCGCCATCAGTCAGTCATCATCGGTAGGAAAACCGTGATTCCTGCAAATTACTATTTTGCCTGCTGCTGGCTTCTACTAATGCAACGATTAAGGTGCCTACTCAATACAGGGATAATTTTTCGCGAGTTTGTGATTAGAGGACTTTATATGACGATTGGACTCGGATGACATATTATCTTCATTCCTTTATTTATAGGTTATTATAGTAATCAAGCATTTTCTCTTCATTGCAAATAGATAGGTATACACACACTTGTCTGCGTAATACGCATGTAACATCTTTTAAAAAACAAAATGACTTTAGCAAAAGTAATCGAGAGGTGAACATCATTATTTCATCATCCTCCCAAATAAATGATAAACAAACGATTTTTTTTGGGAGAATGTAAAACAAACTCAGTTAAGCGTGTAAGGCTCTTTCTTCTTGGTCAGTTTTTGTATACAAAAAGAAATATTAACTCAATTTCACACACTTCTACACAACTAATTTGACAAAAATTGGTAGTTTTGTGAGGAGTGTGCAAGAGTGTCTATATGTGTATATTATTCAATCTTTTACAGCAAATCACTCAATTTAGACCCATTTTACAAATGATCCATACATGACTAGCCACCCTTATCGTTCAGCAAAAATGTCTGTGTCCTTTCAATTTTTTTTCGCGTAGTATTTTGCAACAATGGAACTTGTCATAAAATCACCAGTTACATTTCAATGATTTTTTTTCTTAAATTTTATATTCGCTTTGCAATGAAGAAACTACATTTTCATCATGTAATACACATCGTTAACAATAATGGAAAGTATACAAAAAAAACTTATTCGCTTTTTTGATGCATTCACAATCATAGCTATTTAGGCATCCTCTATTAAGTAATTTACGCACATCATCACTACTCAGCAGCTAAACTACTAACCAATGCTAATGGGTTTTCAGAGAACTTTTTAGTGAAAATCTAGAAAAATCCACCACAAGAATGCCTACTCCACCGAACATCACCCCAACAGAAACGAAGTTGAGTAGTAAATACAGTATAAAAATTGAAACTATGAGAAAAATGATGATCCGTATACCTATACAAATTTTGAATTTTGGAGTCTCACTGTACCACCACATATTATTTAGCATATAGTTCACATACGTGGGCATGATTTTGAAATATTTTAAAAAGACAGGAGAAATTTCTACTTGTCAGTTTATACACATGTCTCATACATATCTTCTAACTGAACAAATATATTTCCCATCATCATATAACATCAATACCAAATCTAATCTTTGCATGTTTTTGTTCATCTTTCAGTTTAACGCAAAAACTTATTAAATTTTAAGAGAATTTAAACGCTAGCCCACTTGTCATAAAAAACCATAATGACCCATGTCTGTATAATAAGAGTCAAATGAATTCTTTAACACTGTTTGATAACCATCATTATAAATTGGCGAGAATAAAAGTCGCAAACGATTGCACAAATCCAATATTATACTTTTTATGTAATTCAATCACAGTAAGTATTTTTCATGCAGTGAATACAAAAATGTAAATATGTACCTATAGCTTATATGATTTTATTATTATCTCAAACAATTTTTCAGTTACGCTTTATTGTAAATCGTGCTAGAAAAACCACAAAAAAGGATATTATAGAAAGTCTCTATGTCTGCTTCTCTTGTCTTGTCTGCCTGCCTGTCTATGATGAAATATTTTCGAATTCAAACGGTGCGGCAGTGGTCACTTTCTTTCCGTGCTGCACAGAAACGCACACGCAACTTTAAAAAGAATACACATTCAATTCATTTACAAGATGTCTTATAAACTTATAGTATTACATTTTAGTATTATTATTTTAGCTATCGAACTATAATCATCATGATCACACAAGTCACAAATTAATTTTGGTGACGTGTGCAATACTCTGACTAACTAGGTATCTATATACATGACTGTGATTAGAGTGAGTGCAAGTTTCATTCATTCATTCACTCAGTTTCATGTCTTTTGAGATGATGCGCCTATGAAACTTTGAGCTCGACAAATATTTGTAGAGAAAATGGCTTGTACATCAGAGATGTACACATGTAGTTTAACTTTTTAAACAACATTTGACATAGAATCTGAACAAAAGGGAATGTGTGAATGTTGAATGAATACATATTATCCCTCTGCCGTTGAATGGAATGAATGGACATTTAGAAATTGATAATCACGATTTTTTTATTCATTAGGATTTATACCTGAGCTGAGCTGTTATTACTACACCAGATGGGTATAATAAATAAAGTTCTAAAGTGCGTTATAATAATAAGCAAGTAAACTTATCTTTTTGAGGTTGTTCTCCTTGTTTGCTTACACCTAATTTTAAAATACCGGCTGGATGTATGGCTGGTTATTTGATATGAGCAAAGATTAATACTAATTTATAAAAGTTTACTTTTTTGTGCGCTGTCTTTTGTTGAATTTACATTACCAGAAAGAAATGTGTATTTTATTGCTTGTCCCACCGTTCATTATTAAACAGTAATGATATAAAAACCATAAATTATTGCGAATTGTAAATGAAATGTGTACGCATTCATCATTCATTCATCAAACGTAGTTTAACATTCCCACAATAAAATATTACACGAATTGAAACGAACAGTAAAAAAATTAACACTAAAAATCTTTGAAAAACGACGAAGAGACAGTGACGCCTCCTGTTTATTACAAAAACATCGTGTTTTTTCATGAGTTGGTTTTAAATTTCAAATATTTATTGTCAAAAAACTGTGTTTGCTTAAAGATAAATTGAAAGTTTCAGAATTCATGGAATCTTCCTCATGCTGCGTTCATCGAGTATGATTGCTAATCACAGTACAACAAACACAGCAGCAGTTTATTGTAAAAAACTTCTTTTTTATTACGTGCAATCACAAATAAATGATGAGGAACTAAAAGTCTAGAGACCTGACTAGCAGTTACATAGGTGCACTTCCTCCATTCAAAATATATCTCCTTCTCTTTTCAAAGGATTGTTAGTCTTTTCTTTTTTATAAAATAGGTTTATAATGGACCCCTTGCTAAGCTTGACAATTTTAATTTTATTGAGCTTGCAATGAGCAAAAGAATGAAAGTTGAATTGACAAAAAAAAGAAGATATACAGGGACAGAAAACAGAAGCTGACCAGATTACTAATTGCAGGTGAAACAAAAAAATAAATCCTTATTTCCTCCCATTCAAGCGTGTAAAATACAAGACTTCTGCAAAACAGGTGCCTTGCGCTCTTTTTCTATTAAACTAACAAATAAGCACTGTAATTTGTAATTCGCTACCTGCAGCCTGCAACACAAAGGACAATTGTTAAAATTGTGCGTTTAAATTGCACTTTGTGTCTGGTTTGGTTAAAGTTTTAGGGTTTAGCCCACTTTTTCTTTTTAATGCCTCATCGGTGGCTTTGAAGCTAAAAAATTGTCACAAACCATGTGCACTTCTATGAAAAATTTGAATTCTGTCGGCATTTTGCATGGTCTAAACACTTACTGTCATAAACAACCTTTGTTTTTTAATTGAATCCCCTTTCGGGATCGAATTCCTCATATTTCACACCCTGAGGGTCACGCTGACCCATGCGACATGCAAATTTGCGTGAACTGCATGTAAACAAGTGAAAACTTTTTTTTGTCCACTTTCATTACTTTTCATTAGTGCAACAAGTGTCGTTTCTGATTTGTGATACTTTCAAAGGGTGCATGCAAACAAGACTTTATGTTGCAGTTGGAAAGCTTTATTCACAGTTTTCTGTTTACATTTTGTTTTACAGTCGTTTCATTTAACTACCTGAGATGCATGTTAAACAGCTTGCTTATCTTACTTTCTTGATCTATTCATCAATTTGAATTTATATCGTAAAACAATAAGAGAACATGATTTTATGCACATTTAATGAATGATCATGTTTAATAGTAAAGTAAATATTGAAAGAAAGTGCCAATGCCTTTGATTTGCCTGCTTGCCTTTTAAAAACCTATCTCGTGTCAAGTCAAAAAGATATGCCATGCCATCATCATCCGTATTTGTTCAGGAAAATATGTTTTTCCCGTTGCGTTATGGTGTTTCAAGATTCAAACAAAGGTTATCTTGTAAACTCATCTTAAATATTTCTCATGCCTTTTACATTATCAATCAGCATATTTGCATATCGTATCCATATAGGTAGGTATCTAATTAATTATACGTAAAAACGAAAATGCCATTGTGCTTTACTATTCTTTTGAGGAACTGACAATCGAGCCAAGCAAGCCAATGCAATGAGAATGAACTATGATAATGTCGAATTAATTCTAGGTATCTTTTGTTAATTTTATGATATTTTTGCAGTAAAAATAAAAATTTACTTTTCAAAGCTCTTGGCAAAGCTTTGTATACGACTATTGAATATTGAACACTACTGGTCTGGTGACTGATGACTGTAATGGCTGTTGACTCGATAAAATGATTTCCCCAGTTTTACAATTATTTTCTGTGTTTACCAGAAGGTTAAATTGCTCTGCAGCCAATCTTGTTAGATCTGTCTGTAGTCTCCTCACAACAAACTAGTCAAACTACCTTAAAAACGCCAGCAAAAAGTGGCTTGCCCAACAATATTAACTGATGATCATGATGACGACTATGATCTACAGTGAAAATCAAAACTCAATTGACGCGTTTTAAAATTACTGAAGTTTCTTGTCTACATTGAAGTTGTGATGCCATATTAAAAAATTAATGTGTGTAGTGTGTTACTGACTTAGTATAATATATCGAGTGTTGTATATGAATATATGACTATCTAGAAAAAAAATTGGCTTCTGATACCAATACTACGTAGTTTGAGTACGTGAAAACTGTTACTCTTATCGTTAATAATAATAAGAATGATAGATAGATGACCTCCTTTTCCCCAAAAAATTCAACTTCACTTTTTACGTAAAAAATTGTGAAAATGCGACTCAACAAGGTTTTTTTTGTTTTGAAGACGATTTAACACACATTAAATTCCATGTTTTACGTTTGCTTATCAACAACTTTTTTTTCTGAACTATAATTCAAATCACGACAAAATCAAGAATCTAGAAAACATTATATTTCGTGCTGAATGTCGAAAAAATCTAAAATATATGTGTGTACCTACTCATTATTTATCGAAAAATGATTAGTTTACGCGATTTACATGGTGGTCAACTATATGTTTTCATATCTGTGCTAAAGTTTATTGTTCACTTTTACTTACCGGAAACTAAAAAACCTGACCTTCGTCTTTATGTTTGTTTGTTTTCACGATCAATATTTCAATATATCATATCATATCGTGATTATTCGATCAATATTCAAATTATGACATGATTTTGGCAAGATAAGCTAGAACTAATTGGTATACTAATTGCAGAGTTTTTATTTCATTTAATTTAAAAAATGTATGACTTTAATGGGTCATAAACACAATGTTTTCACTTTTCCCAAATAGCTACATGATTTTCGGGAAATAGTGCAGAGTTAAAGTAGTTACATACATAGGTCAGCAGTCAACATAAATTCTCATTGCAAAGATTTTTTTCTGGCACGTGACGTACCAGATTATATGCCACAAGCCAAGCCACAAAACAAGTATACCTAAATGTATTGCGATTTTTTATATAAAAATAATTTTGACAAGAAAAAAATTCGAAAATTCACGAATATCATAAAGTAATTTATCTTTCGGACCACCCTTTCTTACACACCATTCAAATACGCAATTCTCACCACATGAAACAAAACTTCATTTCCTTAACATTTTTAAACCAATATTATTATGTCATAAAGGAATAACACGAAATTAATACAGTTACATTATTTTGCAGGAGATTGCTTACAAAAAAATCACTGAATTAGCTCGGTGGATGGTGCAACAAATAAAGAAGCATGAGAACGAGAAACAGCGTAATCCTTATCGCAAAAGAAGACCACAACGCAACTCACAACAATAAACTTGCATATAGCAACGTACCCAATTACATATTTTATGTTTATTGCTTATCCTCCTCCGATGCAACTCAACAAAAAAAGATGAACTAGTAGCCGAGTCTAAAAAGTTTAAAATCACTTCCTTACTTCAGATTTTTTTTTTCTTTACTGTTTAAAATCCAAGAAAAATAAACTCAACAATGCAATTCAAGTAAACAATACCAACAACCAAAAAATCGCATTCTTTTTATAGAAGAAAGTGTTATCACTGTTGCGCTCGTGTTTTTAGATTACTTATTGCTTCGTTTTGCTGCTGACGATCTCCGTGTCCATAAATGGCGAAATAAACAGAAACAAAACAACAAAATCCATCTAATTTACAAGCTTTAGGTAGATATACAGTGCATAAATTTGTTGGCTGTCCGTAGTCCATATTGCGTCTTATTCACAAAGCATCACTTTCAAAATATTGGGTTTTTCATACGTATTAACGGTTATGTACAAGCACAAAAAAATCGTTTTGTACTTTACCTTTGTATCACGTAATGATGTTCTTGCAAACTGTATCAAGATTTTTTAACCCCCGAATAAAAACTATTTTATCATTCAGATTGTTTTTGTTTGATTGCATTGTTTCTCATTGTTGTATCTAAAAGAGTCATGAGTTCATGGATTTAGTCTCTGAAGTAAGCTAGTTTATTTCTCATAGATCACAAGACCAGACCAGTAGCACTTTGCTCACTACTTTGGTACATTTCATCAAAATCAAAAATGACCCAAAGTTTGGCCCCTGTCATGAATAGGTCATTTATTCGACTTGACTTCCTCCTCCAATCGTCGTCAGTCAGTACATTTTTCTTTTTCTAATGATGGACTCCATTGATAATGCCTGACAAAAATGATAAATCTAAGTTTCTTTTTGCTACAGTGTCCACTTTGGCATATCCCGTAGTCCCCCAAAGACATACGCTACTACAAAAAAGGAAGTACAGACGCACTAATGGCTTTTCTTCGCCTACTACTACTTGACTACCATGTGTACTACCTACCGCATAACCGCACGCACAACAATATAATATGCATATCACTTCATCTCGTCAAAAACGGCTCTTTTCTCTCTTCTGCCATCTTCAACTCTGTATCTATTTCAGTTTATTATAAAGTCTTCATTGTTGATTGTGCGGACTGCGGATGCAAAAGTGATGTGAAATGTGAATGACCAACAATCGGACTGACCAAAACGTTCTACGATTGTTTGTTATTCACTCCAAGAAAGCATTGTTTGTGCCGAAAGATGATATAGCGAATCAAATAGACTGATCTGATGACTATATATACAGTAGTGGTGTGGTGGTGGTGATATGATGACGGTGGATAACGATTATCACCACTGCATCGCCGCCACATCACATCGCAAAATAGTTTCACATCTTTTAATTCTTATTCTATACGAAATGCTCACATTTTAAACCCATCCTCATGTTTAAATAAGCATACAGTCTCATGAAAGGTGTTAATAAAAATGATTCACCGAAAAATTCTTTTGCATTCTTACTACGACACGACGTGTGTGACCAAGTTGTCTATTATAGCGGTACAACGGTATATCCACAAAAAATCTTCTTTTAGAAAATGTCTTTATACAAACTTACACACATTATTTGTTTGTATCATCACTCATTGTATCACTATCAAATTCAGAATTACATTTGAATGAAACTATGCCCGTGTTGTTTTTAAACCGTGTCCAATAATCCTACGGGATTGGTCATTGAATGCGCTGTTGGCAGGTTGGTTGGCAGTGCGCTGAGAAAATACGTGGATTTCCCACACACAGACATACAATATAAAATACACTGGGTGAGTTCTAGAGAGAATGCTAAATTTAAATTATTTTTTATGCTTTCGGAACTGACTGTGAACAATTGCTCATTTGCAAACCCTAATTTGCACCATTAGGATTCAGATGCAGCAATTCTTCGAATTGTATTGTATATCATCGCTGCACCTCCAAAGGTAAGGCGATGTTAACAGTTAAAATCCATTATTTCTCTACCAATCCAAAGGAAGATAGTATACATTTGAGCAGATAACTGACATGGCTATTAAGATAAATTCAGGCATGCTGAAGAGAGGTCATCGGAATGTTTAAAAGTTGATTGCAAATGTGCAATGACAAGTCACAATTGGTTGATATTGGTAGAATGTTAAGGTGAAACTCACAGCTTGGCAAACATGTGTGTGGTCAGTCAGTGGCCACTCTGAATAATTAAAAGTTACGCAATAATTCCGAATAACAAGATCAACTCTCTGTTAATTTATTCAGCATCCAATCAGCCAATTCATATTACTTCAAATATTATAACGATAATCGTCAAGTAATATGGATTTTATGTACCTTTAGGGCAACAGGAACAAGTAGGCGATTTCTAAGAACACAAACAACCGAAACAAAGTATCGTGGGAACCTTACCACAGAAAATAGTTGATAGTTAATAGTGCAAAAAGGTAAACATTACCAAATATGTAACGATTGTATGCGAATTGTAAAGTAAAGTAGTATTTGGTGGGTTTAGCGCTTTCACATAATATTAACTTTCTCATGAAACCACCACACAATTATTCGCTGTTTACCATTAAAAGCCTAATAAGCTTACATAACCAACTAATAGCTTCTGGCTTCTTATTGTTTGTAGAAAATCGTAACGACATAATGTAATGGTTGTTTATTTTGTAAAAAAACGCTCAGTTTAAGTACCTATTTTTCCATAATTTGTTTTCTCACAGACAGAGCTCTGCTGAGGGCAGGATATTGTTAATTAAAGTTCTTCAGATGAAGGAATGTTTGTATAGCTAATAAAATTTGTCATTAAACAGAAGTCATTACAAAATGCCTCAGATTTCTACCTCACGGAAAATAATTGTCCAAAGGCAATTTGTTAATAGCATTTATTATCCTTGTACGTATTTTATTTTAATTTAATAAGAAGGTGTGTAACTACAAGTATTAATCATATTTTTTATTTCATTTTTAACTATTTTTAATGTACAGGCGTGTGAGAAACAATGGATGAAAATGGCGTCGCAAAGAACACCGCTAAAAAGTAATAAAAATGAGATTTCGTATAAAAAATGCAATTTAATTTTTTCCACCGACACAGCGTCAGCAGAAATGAAAAATAAAACGATAAAGACGCAAACCGTCTTAAGTCATTCCGAAATAATAGAAAGTGTTTCTTATTTTTCATATTTGCATACTAATTTAATGATACATCTTTATAAGGATTCCATACCACCTACATTTTAATCAATGCAAACTCATAAAAAGCCATAAAGAAAGAAATGCTAAATAAAAGTGTAAAGCTTAATAAATGATAATGATGATGACAATCCGTCAGAAGCTTTCGTCAGTCAGTAAGTTCAGTAGCCAAAATGTTCCTTACAACACACAACACTTGACAGTCTTTCATTTTCTTTTTGTTTCGCTAAAAGAATGACGTCCACAAACACAGGGAAAGTATTTAGCCATATAAAATGTCATTGAAATTAGTTATGAAGAAAAACGTAAATGATGATTTATGTTATAGACTCATGTCCTCCTCTGTTCGTTAATTTATGCTAAATTTATAATAGGATGTACTTTATGATAATGAATGTAATGAACAATAAGCATAAAAAGTATTTTCGTTAAAGACGCAGCACCAAGTCCAACCGAAAATTTCTGGGTCAAGTCAACCACAGTCAACAACCTTTTATGCATTACTAACTTAAACGGTACAGCTTGGGCATCTTAAGTAGAAGAGCAAATACTATAAATACTGAACTGATGGAAATGTAACGGTCAAGTAGAATATATATCTAAAATATATAGGTATACTTGATCATGACGATGATGATGATTGACACAGTCAGGCAAAAGCCAACTAGTATGTAATTTATAAACAAACGCTAAGTGCAATATCATCATGCTCTCTTCCTTTGTTTAAAATTTTCAACTGTCATAATTGTAAAAAAGGGGGCTGAATAGCTAATAATAATAACTGCAAACCGTATATACGGGATATATACACAGGTGCGTAATAAGCGGAAAAGATTAAGAGAGAAGAAAATTGAATTGCTAATCAGCTATCAGTAAAAATGACAAAGACAATACAATGAGAGATGAGAAAGCATTTAAAATATCAAAATGCACTTTGTCTTTAACGAGATAGATACATAATTTTACACTTTACACTCTGCTTTTGCAAAGATGATGAATGAAGAATGTATAAATAAAAGATGTTGACTTGACCTAGCATTTTGCACTTCTCTTCTTCGAAAAGGTATTATCTCTTTTGTTCGATTGATTGAATTTTAAAATTGAGAATGCGCTTTGAAGACATGAATTGTAAGTTTTTTTAATTTGATTTTTTACGATGATGCTTCTTCTTCTATAAATATTTTATTTCCCTTGTAATAAAGTTGAATATTGCGTTTTGTTATTTCGTCAGGTACATGCATTCCTGCATTTAAATTTTAAATTGCTTGCACATGGTCACCTTTTTATCAATACCAAATACCAATATGTTTTACAAGACAAGACCGAGTGAATTTTCTTTCTTGAGAAAAGCAAAAGACATTATTCATCAGCATGAAATATTTATAGCCTATCTATAATAGTAATCTTGTATTTCTTTACTTTTTATGCACATCTAATTTATTTTTTTGATATGATACGATACGGTAATGGTGGTGGTGGAGTGTGTGCATGTGCAATGTAAACTATTTATAAAAATATGTGGTGATATTAGTTTTGCTCTAGCACATTTTCAATTTTAAGTCATGTTGCGAAATTACAAGGCAATATCGAAAAGTGCAGACAAAAAAATAAACAAGAATTACTTTTTTAAAGAAAATAAATAAGGAAGAAGTTTAATTCTGAAGTAAATAAAGAAAGATTGCGATTGGTCTTGTGTTTATTTATATACCAGAGTGACGACAAACAATGCATCTTCTCTCATAGTCTCATATGGGCACGATCTGTTCATTGTTTTTTTTGCAAAGGAAGAGAAGAAGGGGTAGAAAAATACAATGAGAAAGCAAATGATATGGTGAAGAAGAGCTGAGAAGAAGGAGGAGGAGGAGAATTTTTATATTGCAATCTGCCGACTTGACTGAAAAAAAGAATGCTTTTTATAAAGTTTGCTGTTTTGGGAAAAGTGGGACACTCATTATATGGCTCATCTCCAATACAGTGCAATAATACAAGACTAAGTATTTAGAGAGCGACCAAATACCATTACTAATATGTATGTAGAAAGAGATGATCTTCGAACAAAAAAGGCAAGGCGTCTTTCGACGCCTTTGGTGGACCAACAACAATGTGAAATATAACCAAAAAATCGAAAAGTGAGGAAAAGATTCACTTGTTACACAAATTATCTATAACAAAAGTGCAGGATGCATGAATATACATATTTGTTTATAAGTTATTTTATTTCATCCTAACACCGAACACCGACTACAAAAAGGCCTATAATATAATGTGTTGTCCGAATTTAACTAATCATACAACATACTGTTCAGTTTCCAACACTGCTTCATCAGTAATATAGATTGTGTGAACACTGTATCTGTAAGGTGAAACAATCAAGGACTGTCTGCGTATTTCGTTATAGGCGTTGTAATAAAATCTTAAGTTTGATTTTATTTAAAGCTCAAAACAGCTATTTTTATTTTCCAGAGTACGAGTATAAGATTTCGTAACTACATACTAATTAAATCCACATCACATTATCTTGCATGCTGACAGAGTACAAAAGATTTTAACTGTTTGAAATCTTACTCCCATTGTTTTTACGATTACATGAGTCAAAGGTGAAACTCAATGAGTCGTGAAAATCCATTCAATCGCATTTTTACTGTTTTGCCACTCTGATACATACATACAAAGCTACTGCATTTTATGTTTAGTGTGTACAAAACATTGTTATTATACTACCGGATATGAAAGCTGCATAACATTATAAAGCTACTTGTAATTTGTATGTACATTCTTTTACAGACAAGAGATTGAATACTGTGTAAAGCCACACTGACACTACTAACCTCTCATTTTCTGTTTAAAAACCTACTTGTTTACTTTTGCTGTTATTAGAGTGTTCTCTGATGACTGATGATGACGCGTATGTTTTTAGTAGTTTGCCTCATCATCATTACAAGAATTTCAACTCCTTTACTTCGTTACATTTTTACACTAATCGCAAACGTACACTAATTGTTGAAACAACAATGTCTCTAATATGGGCTTGCCATTTAACAATCACCTAAAATAATTTGTAATACTTATTATTAGTGTCATATTTTATGTACAGGATGATTTTTCACGGATACACTTCATCATATATGCACCTTATACACTTACCAATGCATATACAGGTGAGTGTATCTGATTTATAACAAAAGCATGCGAATATATATGAGGAACTAATCAATTCATAAAGCTCAAGCAGCTTGTCAATAGCCAGTTTGTAATAAGTAAAGTTCTCAAAAGAAAACAAGAAGAAAAGGGTTGGGTGGTAACTTCCGTTAAAGCCATATCCAAGTAAATAGTTAAATCGTTAGTCATTCAGCCTATTGAAAAGGTACAGAAATATTACTTCAAAAGTATTCGACACGATAAAATGAATGAACATCATCGATATACACATTCACTCATATAAGCTCATGTATATAAAATGTACGCACATGCTGAAGAAAAAACAGCAGCTTCAATTTCTAGGTCAACTCTATCATTATTACTCCTCTTAACAGCAGCAACAACAGAAAAATCATCATCGCATCAGAATAATATTATAATAATGTTGATGATCAAAAAAGGCCACTAGCATTTTTACATTTCTCTCTGCCACTGCGCTGTATTCTATAAGCATGTTATAAAAACACAGTAACCGTTTTGGCTTCTTTTTTCTTCCTTCTCTCTTCCTAACTGAAGATCATGACTTTCATCACACATCGACATCATATCACATCACGGCACGGATGGTCGAATCGAGTGGGTAATAATCGAGGCATAATGCAAATATATCTATTACGTGCTGGTAAGGCTATATGGTTTATATTTATGGTTTATGCAGTATTTTCAAAAAAACAAAACTTGCTTTCCATAATCCATAACAATTTTTTTCTCAGAGTAGCACAAAAACAAATCACGACCATCTTTCTGAACATTGTATGCGTGTAATCATTTTTAGAGGAAAAAATACAAGTAAAAAACGAAATATGTGTTTTTGAATGTGGGAGTTGACCACAAAAAGATAAGTCAAGCTAAGGGGCATCATATCCTATGTAAAATATATCATCTTGAAAATAAATGGAGAAATGTACGTGACTTGAGAAGCCCTTTAAAAAGATATTCTATTTCGACCATTTCAACAAGTCAACACTTCCCTTCTACATCTTGTCATTTGATAAAAAAGACAACTTTGTCAGACAAGCTTTCTTTTCACTCTTTTTATTAGCACATCACGTCATATTACTTGATTTGCGTATTTATATGAAGAAAACGAGTAACAAGCAAAAATTTAATGAAGTTCGAATGGCTGCAATTGCAACAAAATAAATGGAATTCAATATTTTACAAATTTTTTATCAAAGAAAACCAGACTTGAAAATATTGTAAAATGTTTTGAATTGCATATGAATTCACATCATTACGCATATTGTTACAAAAACGACACCTGTAGACTATACACTGTCATATATCAAATGACTAGACTTCTTTTTGCTGTTCAAAATAATTGCTACTTGTCTATATATCAGTTATCTTTTTAACAATCCTAAACGAATGTTTTTTGTGAATGCAATTGTGAAGAGAGTAAAAGTACAAGCGACAACCTTGAAAATAGAAAAAAATATGCGTATGATATCCAAACTGCCAAATGTCCAAACTAAAATATTGAACACTTTTACTGACAATCATAATTGAAGATAAAAGCAGTTCATTATGCGTTTTAAAATTTGTCGTTTTGTCACATCCTTTTTGGGTTTTACAACAGCCACAATCACCACCACAATAGAAGTGTAATCAAAAGTGAACTACCATGCATGCTTGTTGCTGTCGGTTTGAATCTGAGTGAATTTTTATTTAAAGTCGGTAATAATGATAAGGCTTTGCTGTATAACATAATTTTGAAAGTGCATTTCATTGTCAACTGAAAAATTATTGCATTTTTTTGAAATTGCTTCAAAGTTAAGTTGTTAATGTGGTGCTTGGCTTGTTTGGTGGTAAGTTGGCAGGTAAAGTATTATATTTGATGTACTCACACAGGAAGCGATTTAGCGATAATGCACACATTACAAGTTTAATGCAATATGGTGCACCAGTTATCATACTTTTTCGATATTAATATGAAGATGATAATGATGGCATTCAGGTGGTAAGTTGGCATCTTGCCGTCATTCATAAACCATCACATACCGTTGTCAATTATTCTGTCACAAAGTGAATGCCAAGCATTCCAATAGCATACCAGCATATTATTATCATATTTTTCTGCAATTGTTGTAATGATAAGCTTATTCATGAGAGTGCAAATTCATATATCACCAAAGATTAGTTACTTACTGAGCACTATGAACAAGGCGTGATGAACTATTATTAAATGAACATTATGGCTGCTTCACAATCTTGACTACCCTATAATTGTAGTCTATCGATGTATCATGTATCCAAATCAATGCATATTGCATACAGATTAGTCTTTTAGGCATACACAAATATTCAAAGACGGATGTAGTGATAACGGATATAACATTTTCAAAAAATGGAGTGTAGCACTACACCTTTCTTTTTATGTTTCTCTTATAACTTTTTTAATACATTTTTTTCAGATAGATAGCCGAGTAAGGTGAGGTCAATGCCAAAGACATAACATAAGACATCATGTAATGATTACTGTTCAAATGTTCAATTGTTTTGTACGTATCATAACATTTTGATCACCACACCGCACCACTCAACTTGCTGACTAAGTTGAAGTTCATTGTCTCATTCAATTATTGTCTTGAAGGCATTTTTTTTATTATTGCATTACAATTTTGCATCATTTGCACATTTAATTGAGTTGAATGTGAATTTTATTTGAGAACAACGATCCTTTTATTATGCAGAACTTCCTTTTCAAGCCTTTTTTCTCCCTGCAAATTACACACAGATTTCACCATTGACATGGCACGAAATCATGTCTACTCTTCACAGATATGTAATTACAATTACTACTTTTCTATTTTAAAATTTGCATAAAATAAAACAATACTTATGACTTATATTAACTTGCCGTTTTTTTGGACGTTACAAAGCATTTTTTTTCTTGTCATAAACGCTGTCTTCCGCAAAATGTATTGATTGTTATATCAACTTCAAGACAGAACGGAAGAAACAAAAAAAGGAAATGTTAGATTGACTTTGTGACATTGAAGGGTTGAAAATCTTGAAAATATCATTATAAACTGGGGCCAAATGACGACGTGGAGCACAGCAACAATTAAGCTTTCATTAGATTTATATTTTCCTTTCATTATTTTAACAAGATAAATGACTTTGCTTTTATGTGTTTTCCCCAGACGGGATTTCTTGCTGTGTTTTGACTTTTTACAGCAAAATGATTAATGGGGTTGTTGATTGTTAAAATAAATTGTTAAAATAAATAAATAAATAAATAAATAAATAAATAAATAAATTGTTAAAAAAACGTCGTTGAAAATAACTTAAAATGATTAATAAAACCACAAAATAAAAGTATTTATTTTGCAGAAAAACAAAGTACTTAGACACATTAATATATAACATGTGCTGTTACAGTTGACAATCAAAATGTTAAAAGTTGGTTGACCAGGTCAGCGTTTTCCCAAATGACTCAGCAAAGAGCACATAGACACCGAAAAAAAATCATGAAAGGAGTTGATGAGATGAAGTAATCAAATGAATGACTTTGCCCACTGTTAAATTGAATGAAGTGAACGTTATAGATACATACAAAGTATACACATACGTGTAAAAATTACTATCCACTTATATAGAAAACCGGATTGGTAACATTTTCTACCATTTTGAAGTTTCTACCAAAAAACCATTTGCTGTGCGTATCTGAAGTACTTTGTTTGTACGAAAAGGAAAGATTTTACGTGCAAAGTGCAAAATACGCCGATAATATCGCCAACACCAACTTGAAGATTAACCTTTTAAAATTTTAAATCAAGGAAAGTAAGTTCAACTTCTCATGCAACTGATTCGATCATCATCGTCATCGTCAGCATGATCAAGTCGTCGTGTGAGTGTGATCTAACCCCTTCACACGACTTCCTCAAATGACAAGTTACCATAATTAGCTGACATGTGGATCACAGTTTAACAAACTTTCATTTAAACAGAGAGAAACACACAACACAGTCAGCCAACATCAAAGTGAAGAATTCACACTTTTTATTAAATCTGAAACAGTTTTTCTGTCTGTCAAGAAAAATTCAACAATGTCAGGGCAAAATGCTTGAGGCGTATTTGACCGTAAATCACAGCAGGGTGCTTAACTTTTTCTTGGTCAATTATTCAAACTCGTCCAATTT
This sequence comes from Entomobrya multifasciata, assembly GCA_034693345.1. NCBI lineage: Eukaryota > Metazoa > Arthropoda > Collembola > Entomobryomorpha > Entomobryidae > Entomobrya > Entomobrya multifasciata. The sequence continues at coordinate 17,970 of JAQFXM010002229.1, forward strand.
GATGGTGATGCTATTCCTCAATTAAGGAGCACTTCATTTTTTTTCCTTTAAATGTCATCATCATCACAATCACAATGCTACATAACCAGAAAAAAATGACACTTGGTTTTGTTGTTTATGCTTTTTAAAAATAAGATCCCCGTTAAAATGATCAAAAAATCTGTACATTCTCAAACTACAAGAAATGATATAACAGACAAGTTGTGGTTAATGTAACAACACAAAAATATAATGGAGTTGTTCTTGCCAGCAAACTGAAAATCATGTAATTTAGCAATAACAATGTTCACTGCGCTCACACAAGCTTTTCAAATAATTCTCTCCATCATATCATCGTAATGCCTGCGTAGTGCCGTTTGTTTCGCGACAATAAATCAACAAAAAATTGCTACCTTTCATCATTAACTTCCCAGGTAAAAAAACGATGCGCTCTAGGGTCTCTATTGTGTGCATGTAGGCGCATGGACCCGTCGTCTGGTCCAACAACCGTACACGCACCACCAAACTAAGTTATTGTTATATGCACATTTCTCATACTGACAAACCAGTGTGAAATATTGATCATCCCGAAGAAACCGGACGGTACAGTGCAGTGGGACAATCTATTTCAATTTTTTTCTTCATGAAGCCAGCCAATAAGGAAAGTACAATAGTAATTTGTGGATTGGATATGTGTCAGGCTTGTGAAAACGATGTTTACACATGCAATCAGTTTAAAACTCGGCAAAAACAATAATCCAGAGTAGTAAGCCATCTTAACAATGTTTAGTATAAGAAGATGCAGATGGGTTTAAAAAATAATTGCAAACGTAATATTAAAAAGGGCTGGTCAAATAATTTCCTCAGAAGAACGAAGCATAGCACATATACAACTTAATGATAGGGATCGTCTAGTCTGCGTGGTTGGTAGATGGTTTTGTAGTGTGGGTGAGTTTTCGGGATAATATGTAATAACCATTCTATAAATGCTACTCCTGATTCCGTTATAAATTCAAAAAAAGTAAATGAACGCTGAAACATCATCATGATCATCATTCAATACCACCCCATCCGGATTTTCTGCATTAGGATGGATGATGTGGTCCCTTGGGTATTTTACTATTTGTAGACAAGAACTCCTGGCTAGTCTGATGGTCATATTTGGCAGTGATCCATGATGAATGACGAAACGTAGAAAGAATCAACCGGCAGTTTATGCAAAGTTGTGAGTTACGAAGAAAACAATGTTGGTAAGATTTGAAGGTAGACACACGGGTATAGTAAATGCATACTTCTCATGGGTTTTTGGATAGTTCGTTTTACAGAGGTACACTGTGTGCCGTGTGCACACCATCGAAGCAATAAAAGTTCCAATGAAAAAATATGCAATGATGCGATTTATAATTTAATAATCGCTGTTTGTTTACCCTTTTAGTACTACTAGTGGGTAATATATATATTAAAATTGACTGTTATTCCAACAATGTAATGTCTATATGACTATCCCAATTTCTCTGTTCTCAGTCTTGGTCATGTCTATTGAGATTTAGCAGTAAGAAAAATTCTGATGTTAATGTAGTCATGTTTCTTAGTTTTTCATTGAAAAGGTTTTCTTTTGGTCAGAGAGGGAGAAAGGCTAAAATCTGGTTTTGTCTTTAACATCCGACAGATGGATTAACGGAATATGGTAATTGTTATTCATTCAAAGCACTTCATTTTATGTTACCGAAAAAAATCAAGCCTACACAACCACTTGACCAGAACGACGTGTTTTAGGGAGAGAGAAGAGAGGAATAACGTATTGCATTTATTGGCAATTACGTGTATACGAGGAGAGACAAAGATGATATGCTCTGTGTTAAGTCGTATGTTCAATAACTGATGATGAGACGGAGACGACGTGACGTAATAATGAAAACAGTGCTTCTTTTACAATGAAATGCGTAAAAATTTGCATTATAGTTTTCTAACCCAACTCATAGGTAATCTGTCTCGGGGACTGGCTGAACTGAGAGTGACGATATAATACAATTTAAAAGAAAACCAGATGACGACGTGATTTTATGCAATAAAAACACACATTTAAACAATCCGTGTGGGTTTCTGTAATCTTGATTCATTGCTGCATTTTAATAGAAAAAATTTCACAGGAAAGAGCTTCTTCGTTACACCATTCGGAGCAAATAATTCTCGAGATTTTTACGAGCAAAGTAATGTGTGCAATGACTCTATTATGTCACCGAATTAGTTTTCAAGAATCAAGATAATGAAATCAATGAGACGATTTTACTGACGAAAGTCAAATATACTTATTTTTACGCCACGCATATTTAATTTCCTCTTGGAAGGATTTATACTCTCACTAGATCCGTTGTCTCCAAAAGTGATTTAATTTAAATAAAGTTAAGTCACAATAATGTATGTTAATAATGTTAGTCATAATATCACGTGTATGTATTAAAATGCAAAACTATTTTCCAAAACCCACCTGCATTATTATCATAGCGCATATCCTGATCTAAAAATCCCTTCTGCTGAAACTAATGATTACATGATGCTTGATTATCATTGCATTGTTGCATGTAAGATACAGTTAGCGGATCTCTCAATCTTAAAACTGGACTAACAATTGCATTATTGCTCAACTTGTATAAAAAGTTGAATACATAACTCCGGAATGCGTAAATTACAGTTAGTGCATTTATGCGTAAATAATAATATTTTGCTTGAATATTATACTCATTCATGCGTGCGTCATATTTGCATATAAAATTATGATTGAAGGTGCAAGCAGACAGTAATTACATCTGAGATTGGTGTGTGTAAATAAATTATAACATAAGTGCACAAAAATTTGATTGAATCTGAGAGATCAGTTCATTAGGACAGGAATTTATTGACTGCATTGACATGGCTTTATATTTTGTGAACATTTTCATCATGAGACATGAAATAATTTTGTACAGTAGTTCTAATCACTGATCGCAAGAAATAGACCATTCATAAGAACCAAAAAAAATCTATAATTCTAGCCAGTGGCTAGCTAGTAGTTGGCCGTATTAATTTTAGGTTTAGTTCCTACAAGGAAAAAAGTAAAGTCATTAATGTAATGTCACGTTTACAACGTCTGTCTCATTTTTTCTTCTCAAACATTATCTTATCATGTAATATACATACCTATCTATCTACTTATCTGATGGAGTGTGGTGCGTGCACTACTTAATTTTAACGCGTAATCTACTGTTACTCTTAAATTTACTATAAGACAGTAAAACTTCCTGATGAAGTTGTTTACAATTTTGAATTGATTATAGCACACCAATCAAAACTATTCATGAAAATTATATAACATTCTTTAACAAAAGGATACAGTAATAACTCACAGTCCCATTCATTTAATGGCGTTGGCGATGAAGTGTAAACGACCTAAGAAAAATGCAATAATAACAAAATAACAAGATGTGATGCGAATGCAGTAATCAATGGCCATTGCCTTTGTAGTGAGTAGGCAGACAAAGATAAATTACAATGCAATTTATCTGTAATATTGCCAGGGTCGATTACTCAAATGAATGAAAATTGTGCAGCTGGCGATGTTGTTGAAAATGCATTTATAGCTTGTGAAATATGAAGGAAGCTAAGTGTGTTAGATTTCTCCAAGCAAAAACGGAAATTTGCAATAAAAATGTAGGATATTGATACTTGATACAGATTAAATAATCGTGTATATAATTTTTTGAATATCGATTTTTCATAATCATTATTTACACTAACTGAGTGCTGTTATATTACAAGGCATAACTTGAAATATTTAAAGTGTAATAGTGATGATATGGGCGGTGAACGAATGTTTAAACGAACATAAAATGGGTGTGTTTGATACAATTCGTTTAAAATTCTCGAGCAAAAATGCATCTGAATGATAATTATTATCAAGAATTAGTTTAGTATGAAAATATACGTGAATTTAAATTGATATTCATTTAAGCATGGAACTTACATGTGTACACTTTGAATTATCATAAAACTTTCGATAAGTTTTAAGATAAAATATATTGCAGAAGACGATTTTCATGTACTTCTAAATGATTTGATATGATAGCAATAAAAGTTGGCTGTTACATATCTGCATATTTGTACCTGTGCAATATTTTATTACCTAAAAATTAAGAGTAAGATAAAATGCAATCAAATATTACAAAACGTATCCACACTTCTTAACAGCAGTTATCGAAAACTGCTAAATTATAGTTGGCACGTAGGAATTTACAAAAAATAGTAACAATTAGAAAGAATAAAATAGCACTTTGATAAACAATTAAATTGTACTGCAATCAACTATTGGAATTGATTTTTAAAAGTAAAATAGGCGCTAATGCATGCAATCAGTTTTATCTCTGTGTATTCATCACCATTGATAAGCGATGATAAAATGGAATGTTAAGTAATGGCAATTCAATACTTTAAACCAGAATGTTGTTATTTGTAACCAGATCTGTAAATTGATTTTTATAAGATGGTAAATAATGATTATTTAAATTTTAGTAAAAATATTTAGATTAGAACTTTTTTATTATTTGGGTATAAATATATGCTTGTACGCAAACTTCAATATCTATTAAGCCAATCCATGAAACATGCAATTTTGTGATATGTTTCCATAATCAGCAATTTTAGTTTTAAAACTGATCTCGGATTTGCTCCATTTTTTTCACTTTGGCTTTCAGCTAGTAATCCATGTGCCAAATAAGTGTTGTTAACCTTTGGGTTTGGGATAAGCTATTTTATTGATTAGATTGATTTGAACTATTAATTTTTAAAAAATCCTTCGTGTTTTCTTTTTTAGTCGTTGCTTTCCCAAAAAATATATACCATTTTTCTTCTTCTGAACGATGTCACTACTTATATTTTTTATGAAATCGCAATTTTCAGTGACATCAAACGATGCAGACTGCAGACAGTTTTGCTAAAATATTTGTAATACAGCGGAAACCTTTAGGGCACCATACTGTATCAAAAACAATTCATATTTTAAAATTCAATTTTGCAAATGCTGCCTGAAATTTGGACAATGTGTGCCGTGTGCCTTCAAGATCTTCTGCATTTTGGCCAAAAAATACAGGTGATTGCTCTAAAACTCACATTTTATGCAGGAAAAATGACAGTAAAACACCATCATAAAACCCTCAATCAAATTAATGTATATAAAATTAACGTATTCAAAAATTCGCTCAAAACATCCTGAAAAAGCTATTTTTTTTCTCTACCGTTTCCTGTTGTGTCTACTAGTGAGACTATTTAGGAAAGTATGATGCAATCATTACACATTTTCTGAAGACATCCCGATTTATACACTGATAATGCCAAGAAGAATAAAGAAAACACGCTATTTTCAATTCTACAAGATTGGTAATACGATAAGACATAAAAGGCTAAGGTTACCCATTCAGTTTTTACAAAACGAAAGGATTTGTTCGCACCTGTATCTTCCTTTTCTAGCTGTGATTACAATTCACTTTAAATCATTTATTCAACCTCTCGCTATTTAAAATGGCTTCTTGGCTACCTGCTGGTTAGTCTTTGATCTTTTACAACCTCATTTGCTTTGCTAACCAGTAGACAAAACAGACAGATCTCTATATTATGTATTTGTGACTATTTTCCCGTTGTTTCTCAATTACGTATCCATCCACCGACTAAAAATATATGTACCTATACTTTTAGTTGGGTTTAGTTTTAACAAGTTGTAATAACTGTTGTGTCAGTGAGTGCCTATATGCTTCATTCTAGTTTTTAGCAATTACTTTTTATGATCCTTGCAATATGTAAACTGTTAAGTCAAACCAAAGAGCCACACACTTGACTTTTGGAATAGAAAAAAGGATGAATATGTGAATGCTAAAGTTGCGGATGAGACCTTTTTTTCATCCATCAAATTTTATTGATCTTCAGTTGCAAGTTGCTAAAATATTGTAAAAAAGGTTCTGATGTGACCAGACCAAACAAAATGCAGGTGCACGGCATACTACCAATTTCGAAACCCATCTTCTTAAGAAAGCAGGTTAATTTTTTCGACCTCACAGCAGCCAAAAGGTCTAGTTTTTTTATTTTGCAACTGGCCAATAAATTAAAGTAAAGAGAAACAATGAAATAATTTCTGTTATTTGATTATTTATAGTAGTAATTAACATTTAATGATATTGATTGCATGATATCAATATTTTTTCTTATTTCTTCATCGTAATACTCTGGTAAACATATAAAAGGTATTTTGATCGAATTACGTATATATGAATTTCACTCTACTCCTGGTAAAAATCATAATTATATGGTAAGATGTAATCCAATCAGATAATATGTAATCGAAAGATCAATTTAATGTAAGGATCAAAGAATCTTCTTCTTTTACTTTAAAAACTGCAGCTAAACCTTATCAATGTACGGAATCGTTACAAATCCCGCAATAACACAAGTCCACTCCACGCAATCGATATTTATCCATTTTGTACCATTTTTCGAACAACCATGAACCAGGGTACAAATAACTGTTTATGAGATCTTATTTATGAGAAATATAAAAAATCCTCATTAAGTAAAAAAATTGTTCCGTTTTTTATTTGTGTTACACAACCATATTTTATTGTTGCCACTGAATTGCATTCATGCTTCCATCCATCCCCTTTTGCATTTTTTAAAAAGATGAAAAATAGGTTGAGAATTCTGAATTTTTCAGTAACATCCAAAACTCTGTAGAGTTACATAAAACTCACTCATTCTAGTTTATGTCCCGTATTTACAATCTGCACAGCGGGGGTAGAGGTCAACAATAACATTTCAGACAATAGTAATAACTACAATTCATAAACTATTGTTCGCCATCGCCTTTTTCAGATAATCATACAAATATTCAAGCCAAGATATACATCTATGACGAAAAAATCCACCAAACTAAATGGTTCCGTAAAGGAAACGTCATAACATAACAATCTTATTGAAATATGAGCAAGCTAGCAAACCATGTTAACAACAAATCTACCACCACCACCTGAAGAAGAATCAGTAAGAATCATACTTTCCACTTAGGATGACTTTACTTGACTTACTAACAATTTCATGCATGTATTTATCATTGCATTGTTAAGAAAACCAGCTCTAGTTGCATTATGCAAATCATTTCTGCGAAGGCGGGGCTGTTATTGGTTGACTGATATAATATATCATGTACGTATCTCTAACAGAATAACATAATGACTACACAGGTGCAGAAAAAGTAGGGACACAATGACTATGACTGTTATCTGAGTTCGGGAAAGGATTGAATGCATAAAAGATTTGACTTAGCTAGTTAACAAAAGCAAGGTACTTTAAAATTTCATACACCGATTGGCAGGGATTTTAATAGGATCGATCCGAGTTAAAGTTCTAGATTCACGGGTACCATTGTTTGACGTAGAATCGCATTATTATGATAAATTATACAAACATTTTGGAACATTTTGCTTTATGTAATTAATTTTGTGTAGTTTCAATGATCATACTAAAATCCGGCAATCCCTTTGTAATTTGAAGTAGAGACAGATAATAGCTCTGATTCTAGCTTGAAACAAATACACATACTCGAGCGAAATGAAAACTACTGCGGGGAACCAAAGATGACAATATACCAAAATATGCCGTTAGATTTTAAAAAATTTGATGTAAAATTATTTATTTATCTTTTCGTCATTTAAGAGTTAAATCATCTCTTAAAACCACTGAAAGGTGAAACCAACAAACGTTTACATTTGTCATGTAATTTTTTTATGTAAAAACGAGAATGCAGGTTTCTCAAATGGAAAAGTAGTTTTTCTTAACATGCTGATGACAATTTTTAAAAGCATGCATAACTTAAATTCATAGTAAACGAATTCCCATAAACATAAGTGATTCTACTAATTTCTTTAATAAGACAACTATTTAGGTAAAACTCCAGTTATCTATCTAATTTTTATGTGAAACGGGATATCAAAATT
>JAQFXM010002230.1:0-25955 GCA_034693345.1 Entomobrya multifasciata
TTTTCACTGCTGCTGCCGCATATATGTCCTTCCTTCCACTATACATATATTATTGCATCATATATCCCTTTAAAAACAAAGACCAAACAAGTTATCTGGAGCTCAGTTTTGTATTCTTTCATATTTGCAATTACATTAGTATTAGCCAGTTGCCAGTACATGGTATTCAAAGCCACCGGCAGTATTATATTGTTCTGTGAAAAACGGAAAAGGAATACATAATCGCTAAATCGCTCGATATAGTTTTTCAACTACGACGTACTTTGTACTATCAGCATAAAAAAGCAATATTATAGCTTACTCACTCGGAAGATGTGTATATTGTGCTTTCTTTTCCCCTACTAAACTGAACTGAAGCAAAAAAACAACCACTGTCGTTCGTAGGACCAAAATATGAGGAAGGATTGTGACTCTGATTGCAGGCAAACTGTTTTTTGTTGCGGATTTTAAGTGTTATAGGCATTGGCCTTGCAATGCAGAGATAATCATGCCCCTGAATGAAAAAGATGAATCTATGTAGTTTGACAATGCGTATCATATGAAGACTCTCGGAGGAGGGTTTTAGAACAACACGTTACATTTTTTTGCTTAGTTCACATTTTACAAATAAGAGCATGGTTTTTATGCATGCATTCATTCAGTCTCACCAGTTCACTTGAGACAAGCCAAGCTAACTGTTTTCAACAGTCATAGTCATATAACAGTATGCAGTAGAATTTCGCAATAAACAAAACAGCAGAAAACAATAAGAGTATTAAGCAAAGAAGTAAGGTAGAATCATATTTTTTTGAAGGGCATTTCTACAACTGCATGTTTCTTTCATTAGGTAACTAGTCAGTCTGATAACGATAAGAAAAAAAGATTTGATAAATTCTTTACCAGGCAGACATATCACATTTATGATTTAGCACTGATCTGAATTTCTTATGTAGGTTATGTCATGTCATCGCAGTCAGAAAAGATGTGTGTTTTTAGCTAGCAGACAGTGTAGCTGATTAAAAAGAATAATAAAGTGTGATAATTTAATAAATTTACAATATATTGATTAGCAAGTGGTTTAAATAAGCTAAACCTGTCGTGACAAGTGAAGTGATATGCAGAAGATGAATCAAGATTCTGATGGAAATCCATTGATAAAAATTCCACAAGGTGTCTTGGAAGGGTTTGTGCTCCGAAGCAGACATAGAAAGGACTATTTTGGATTTTACGGGATCCCGTACGGGAAGGCAGAACGATTTGAGGTTATACATGTGGTTTTTTCAGACTTCATTTTCGCACAAGTCAAGCATCTTTAGTTTATGATTGCATACCAGTGACCAGGCTTTTCATGCATACTTTCTTTTTGTGTTTGACATATAAAAACTTCGGGCACTTTGGCAAATAAGGAAATAAATTTAAGAAGTGATACAAAACTGTCATCCTCATGCATGATAAGAAAACCATAACATGCATGCTAACAATAAATCTATATAAAAGCATACCTTTGTTCTTCTTTGTAGCTTCCCAAAAAATGGGAATCCTGGAACGGCACAATGAATGCAACCAAAGCGAAAGACAGATGTATCCAATTCATTCCAAGCCCAAGCAAGCGTTTCATTGGCTCAGAAACTTGTCACTACTTGAACGTCTTTACACCAGTGGTGTGTTGACAATTTAACAAGAATATTATTATTTGAAACTTTGTTACTACAAAAGACGCGACGTAATTTGCAGATATGCAATAGATGATGCATGTAATTTTTCTTGAATTTCTCACAGTTTCCACTTCCAGATCCTGACAATGTTAAAGGTCGTCCACCTGTGGTGCCTTCAAAACAATTTCCGGTAAAATTTTATAGTAAACTTAGAAATACGTAATTTCTAAAACTGATTAAAATTTCGTGTAATTAGGTGATCGTTTTCATTCATGGAGGCGGATTTAATATTGGAGGAGGTGATCTTTTCGGTAATAATAATAAGCTTGATGCTTATACTCGAAATGACTTATTTAGTAAAACCAAATAAAATGTATGCTTCATGTCTCATTTTATTTCAAGGTAACAAATTCCTAGTTGATGAGGGTGTGATTTTAATCACAATCAATTACAGATTGGGAGCCTTTGGATTTGTGAATTTTGGCGAAGGACCTGCAAATCTTGGTTTGCACGACCAAGTCATGGCTCTTCACTGGATAAATGAAAATATCCAGTACTTTGCCGGTGACAAGCACAATATAATACTGTGCGGTGAAAGTGCGGGAGCTGCAATGGTACATTTGCACATGTTGTCACCTCTGAGTGCAGGTGATAATCCAATTCAAAAACTATACACGTACTTTCATTTTACCAGGAAAGCATACAAAAAATGTTTTCTTCCAAGAAATCATGTTAAAAAATACATACGTGAATTTACATGCAACATTTGTATGCTATATTTAGGTCTGTTTTCAAAAGCTATTATGCAAAGTGGCAGCGCATTGTGTCCTTGGGCATTTAATTATGCACCGGGGGAGAAACTAAAGAAGCTTCTTAAGCAACTTGACATTAACGGATTTTCTAACAGTAACAAGACTGAAGTGATTACAAAGCTGAGACGCTTGGATGCAAAAGCAATTGCTGCACAACGTTTGAACTATGACGTATGTATGGAATTTTAATTCAAATTTACAAATTAAAAAAGACATAAATGTATCCACGCACTCATACATACATTTGCTTTTAGCCTTGAACTTATATTTTCTTTATAATACAGTCATTAAAGGAGGAACCTCCGATAATTCATTTTGCTCCATCGATTGAGTCTGGTCCAGACAATGATCGAAAGTTTTTGACTGATTCTCCCGTAAAACTTTTGTATTGCGGCCAAATGACAACTGAAGTTCCTCTAATTATTGGGGTCAATGGACAAGAGGGCTTGTACAGAGCGCTCCGTAAGATAATTACCCTTAAACAATGTCCGTTTTTTTAATATGAAAGGCGTACATAGAATAACAGTAGCGATTTTTTAAACGTAGCTATTCTTCGAGATCCAATGAAAGTGAAAGCATTGAATGATCACTGGTCTCACGAGCTGCCCAAGCATTTAATGTACAAAAAGGACAGTATCAGCCAGTACGAAGACATTCCAAAAATTCTCCGGAAATACTATTTCGACTCCAAACCAATTGTGTTTCCAGATAGTCCGGATGCGAGAGAAAAGCTGACAAACATGATATCTGATCGTTTATTCACCTATCCCATCAGGAAAACTGCTTTAATTCATCGGTCTCTGGTGAAGGATCCAGCGAATAAAATTTTCCTGTACCACTTTGAGTACAGTGGTGATTACAGCTTTTGCAATGGATTCGAAGTCAGAGAAACCTATGGGGCTTCACATGCAGGTATACTAAAATGAGACTCTAGAATAGATATGTTTCGTAAAATATATATTATCGACAATAATGCTACCTTATACTAATTGTTGTTCTTATCTATTTTTCATAGACGAACTTCAGTATTTAATGAATCAGAGGGTCTTTTACTCCAAAATTACTCCCGGTTCACAAGCTGACCACATGATTGACAAAATGGTGGGACTGTGGGGCAGTTTTGCTAAAACTGGAATTCCTTCCCATCCCAGGCAGAACAACGAATGGACACCAATGCCCTCAAAGGACGAAATACAAGCAGAAGGGCTAAAGTATTTCAATATCAACGTACAAGACAGCATGATTGATGAACCTTTCACTGACAGAATGGGTAATATAACCAACATAAGAAACATTTGATGCATACTTAATTTTGCACGAGAATTAAAAAATATAACATTACTCTTTTTGTGAATTTTGGCAGAATTTTGGGACCACCTTCCGAACCCTTCGTTTTAATTTTCTGATATTGACAAGTGATTGATTGAAACTGAATCATTCCAGTAGCTTTTTAATATTTTTGGTTAATTAAGAAATTAGTTTTTATGATAAATATGTATAATATGTAAGTGCTTGTTTTTTATCAAGTTGATTTAGTCAAATCATTAGATGAATATCCAAAACATCACATAACTTGGTTGTATGTTTTATATTTAAATATAAGATATGATAAAGTGATACTTAACGTGTTGTGTGTTACCAATAAACTCAAAGTAGAATAGATTAAACAAATTATCTAAATCGTTTGTAAGAAATGCATGAATTCGGTCAACATGAATTTGAAGCGTTCAAGCCTTCAAGGTCAAACATTTTTATCGACTTAAAGTTTACTAGAACAAGTACTAAAGATTTTGTAATAATCCTTCATCTCTATAATTACACTAGGCTGTCAACTTTACTTACAAGTTACAAGAAAATAAAAATATCTGAGCGTAATGCTAATTTATATTCATATACCGACCAATTAAATCAAATCATGCAGTTCATCATAAAAAAACATTCATGTCTAGTAATAGCGAGGCAAGCCATGGCATAACTATAAGCATAATGGTATCACATTGGCTTGTTAAATTAGTTTGACAGTTTGATCCTGCATGTCATAAGTATTTGTGAAAAGACGATATACAATACCGATGCTAAATTAAGCTGACATGAGTGCATCATGGGATCAACGGAAAAGGTCATTATGCTAAATATTTCAGCATGCACGGGCATATATGCTTTTATCTTGCTTGTCTCATTCAATAGTGAATAGTGCAACTCAGATTCATTTCCATTTCAATATGTCTACATTTTTAAGTTTTAACTTTGAAGGTTATTTCCATTTCATTTTCTTTCAAGCAACATCGGTCTAAGCCCCAGCAGATGAGCTGCTTTAGATAGTACTAGTATTATTCCATTTTCCACGTTAGAGAGAATTCGCAATTTTGTCACATTTAGATTTTAACGTTTTTGGAAACTCTTTTTCAAAATGGCCAGCTTACCAACGAATTGCAATAGCATGGACGTGAAACTCCAAAGGAAACGGGAATGTACACACCAAATTTTGGAAATTAAAAGAGTAAAAAACCTGACATGGGAAAAGATGGCCAAAGCAGTAGATCGTTCTCCTGTTTGGGTAACTGCTTGCTGTTTAGGTAAATAAAATGATTGACCAGTGATTAATTTTGTGGGCTTTTCCTTTAAGCCACGGTTTCAGTAATGTGAACGTTTAATAAAAGCAATGCTAAATCATTTCAAGGTGAAGGATCAATGGACGAGCCCTCAGCTGAAAAGCTTGTCAAGTTTTTGGAAATTGAGGATACCAACGACAGAATTCGTATCAAGGAAGTTCTTATGGAACCACCAATTAAGGGCCAAATTCCCATTGACGTGCTAGTCCAAGACCCATGCATTTATCGCTTACAGGAAGTCACAATTGTGTATGGAAATGCAATTAAAGAGTTAATCCAAGAAAAGTTTGGTGATGGAATCATGAGCGCCATTGATTTCAAAATGGAAGTTGAGAAGGAGGAAGATCCTGCAGGAGATCGTGTCCGCATTGTAATGAGTGGGAAATACCTGCCATACAGACGCTGGTAGTTCATAAAATATTCAATTAAAAATACTTTTGTGCTTTATTATTTTCTTTTCCGTGCTCTCATTAATAAAAAACATTTCTTGATTTTGAGACTATTCCCAATTCATGACCTCATTGCATGTGAAACCATATATTTTAATCTAATCATAGTCTTTCTACACGCTACAACTATGACAGAATATCTCATCTCATGTTTTTGTGCTTATGTAAGTGTTCATAAAATCATAACGACTACTACAAGACAAACAGGAAGATGTGTAAAGGTGACAATGAAAATATATAAAAACCCTTGAATTTGCGTCATATCGGTATTAAAATATGTTCGACTATTTCCCATTATACTTATTTCAGGAACTTGCGTTAGCTAGTACGTTGTATCTTGTAAATTCTTCCTTTTTTAATCGACCAATTTTATTGTCATGCTATAAATGTAAGATAAGCATCCAGGTTAAATACACGATACCTTCAATCATGTGATAGCATATTGGATTTTTAGTACACAAATGACATGCTCTTTGTTCACATTCAAAAAAGTAAGTTTTTCTAGTTTACAACTGTCACATATACATATCGTGCGAAACATACGTGTACCTGAAAGCAGTATTCTGACTTTTAATTGTACATTACATTGCTTAATAGAATGTACGATGTTGCAGAAGATGACCACAGAGATGAGTAAAGAAGAGCATGTTCATAATTTAATTGCTTGTTGTAAGGCATATAAAGTCAAGGACAGAATATGGTTAAATAATGTTTGCACATACTTCGCATCTTCAAAAACGATTTGTACAACAAATAGCCAATGTAGTAAAAACATAGTTTACATGCAGTTTATTGTAAAAAAGTAAAACCTTAATAGCAAATTGGGATAACAGGTTGAGGCGAGGGTACTGACGCAATTCTCATACATTGTACAGTGTGGGCTGCCAAACTGTCTGTAACTGTAACTCAATTCTCCACATTAAAGCTAAACTTATGCAGTCCAACCACAAAAACAAATGTACTCACTAATTCCCACCAACGCATCGTTCCCCTTCACAGACAATTTGCTGTACAATAATTCGCGCACATCTCCCAGTATTAAATAACTGATTAAAGTTATCAAGTCAAAATTTAATGATCAATCAATTTAAAGAGTACTTTATGAGTATTCACATTGTAACAAAATCATAAAGCATGACTATTATTTTTTGTTTTTACTTTCCTTAAACAAACTTCCCCAAACAAATGAATTAGCTCTGAGCAAATTCGGATAAATTACAGGAAAATGTTCTTAATTTACTTCCATAATTAGGCTTTTATAATGAGTAGAGTACATGTAAGTAGCAGTTTTGAGTTCTTTTTCATATTATGATTATGACATGTTCCCAATTTTATTTGATGAATTCCCAAAAATAAGTCACGTAATGTCCATCCTTGAATTTTGTCCATGTTTTTTAATACCAAACGATTTGGTTTCAAAATTGATCTGCTACTTAACTTTATTGAAAATAAAATTTCACATGGTTTATCCCTTTCAAATTAACGTTGAACAAACATATTTGCTACTCGATTTTCTTTTCACAAGTATTAAGTATCGATTTATATTGTTGATGTACTGGAAATTTCTTTTCACCAGATCCATTTCATGTTCATTTTACTCCACATTTCATAATCCCGCATGATTTTTTTGTTTAGAAGCGAATAATATGTTGTTGTAAACTCATTTATGCAAATCACTGCCATTGGAATTTTACTCAACTATTTGCCCGAAATTGCCCAACAAATTTTGTAATTTTATGTAAGTAAAGATGGATCTAGTTTTAAAGGTCCAATAACTTCAAATTGGATCTACTAAGTGCATACAATACATTTTACTAAGAACTAATAGTAAAATACCAACATTTTCCATGCCACGAAATCAATTTAACTTCTACCACACGATATTCATTCTGTGAAATAATGAGCTATCATCCTGAAGTCAGGTAATTACCTGCTCAGGAAGAAAAGGTAGAGTTTTTGTTAACCACGCGAAATTGAAAGTACAACACCCTGCATTCCATTTTCTTTCGTTGGCTGGCACGCGGCATGCGTCATTATTATGGCCTGCTTAATTGCATGGGAACCTCTTTTTTTTGCAAATAAATCTTATTTTTTCCTGACCACTACTCTTTCAATCTAACAATACAAAACGGTAACGCTGATCTGCAGTTTGAGATAATATACATACTTATGTTGCACTCTGAATGGTCTGAAGTCTGAATGTTTGTAGCTTTTTACTGCATAAAAAATATGACAGCCGTACTTTGTTGATCAATCCGTGTTTGGAATGAACTGAAAAAATGATATGATGACACCACCAAACATCATGCATAACATCAAATCAAAAGCTTTAAGTACAAGAACTACAAATACTTAAACACTTTCGTCTTGGTTGGCTTTTTACGAAATATTTAAAATATACAGAGTAACATTATAAGTATTTAAGTTAACAAAAATTGACAATATCACGTATGGGCATCAACACGAAAACATCTAATCAACAACAATGCGAAAGAAAACCGTCTCTTAACCGCACGTAAATAAGTGAGACCTTCAAAAAAATATTTTCAGTTCCCAACACACTTGCTAGTGTACAGATTACACGGAATAAAAACTGTTTAGCACAATATACAAGTTTTATGCATTATGATAATTTTTGCACACAAACTTCAAATGCAAATGTAGGGGTTATTCAGTTATTCTTTGTATTATTCAGTGACTTGCCTACAATTTTTATGACTACTTGTGATCAGTGTATCCATTTTGCAAATCTTTTATACCTACAACCTGCCTTGCCTCTGTACACACGGTTTCCTTTCACGAAACTCCTTTCATATTACATTGTGCCTTTTGCCTTGCCATTTATAGACCCTATAGACACGCTAATTCAACGTCTTTGAAACATTAAACATCATTATCAACCCAAGTCGTGCATTTTAAAGGGTACCAGCACAAAATTACCATCAACCATGTTAAAATTTAGTAACCTGTGTCATCATCAACAATGCCAATCCTACTCCACTGCGTTTTTCATTTAACGCTATGAAATCCAATGCTGCTGGTGAAGTAAGTTCAACAATGCTCATACATACTCTAACGTACTTCAAAAAGGATTCAAAGGAGTGTTTCCTTATCAAAGGATTTTAATTTGAATGAAGCTGTTTTATAGTACTGCACACTGTGTAATTTACCTTCATTAAGTTTCATCGTCACATCCCAGTATTAAACATAACGTAACGTAAGTGTAGCCTGTAATTGATTGTTAAATATGATTCAGCGTTGAAATAGCAATTTAGTGTCATTGTCACACTCTGCTATGTACTAGGTTTAACCTAACATATATTACACGCTTATCTACACCCTCAGACGATTGTATCTATTGATAAAGTTTAAAGGTTACAATACCAGAGTGTTGTTGACTCTTATTGAATTTTGTTTGAATGAGCCTTCATAACAAAATGGTGTGTTGTTAGTGAACGGTGATGTGCTACAAAAGCGTTAACCTGACTCTGACTCCTTGTAAACCGAGAGAGGACATTTTTATTATAATTATTGGTTATGCGTAGTCTGGAAGCGGGTTAAATTGAGATTGGACGCTGATGGATATCCAGCAGCAGAATGAAATTAGGAGATATCCGTTCGGTGATAACGAGAATATTTCATATTCTTAATGTGTCTATGAGCCTTCTTAGTAGTGAGAGGGAACTGCCTACAGATCCTACAGCATTTTTACCGGATGGCTATAGTAGTAAACCAAGTATTAGACAGGGTCGTGCCAAATTTAGAAATGATAGTGATGTGGAATCCTTGGGAAAGCGAATGCTTCCTCCAAGAGTCACGACGGAGTTGGGTGAGATTGAAGGATATTACATGAGAGTTGTCAGTGGAAGGCACATTTATGCGTTTGAAGGTATCCAAAATTGTAAAACTACGTTATTTTGTGTATGAAAAAGTGTGAATTCATATTTGGAAGTGATTGGTTTTGTGAGAAAAATGAAATAATGTTTATTTTTCGGCATTTATGCTTTTGGTTCTTTGTGTAATTTTTGTCAGGAATTCCATACGCCGAGCCACCAATCGGTGAAAGACGATTCAGAGTAATTATCTCATACAATTTAAGTAAAAGTTTATCTATAAATTGGCAGTGACTAAATTCTTGAATGTTATCTTGAATTCTTCAGCCACCAGTACCAAAGGAAAAATGGAATGGAACATTGCATGCAAAATCATGGGGTGCTCGATGCTCACAAACAAGAGGAGGACCGGCTTCACGACATGTGGGACATGAAGATTGCTTGTATTTGAATATTTATACTGCAGTGGTATGATTATAAAAATAATTAAATTAATCCAAAAATTAATTTACTATTGTGCTTCAAATCTTGAAAATCGTTATTTATTGTTAAAGCTGCCCACAAAAGAAAAGAAGACAAAATTGCCGACGATGGTTTTTGTGCATGGTACGGGATTTCATACTGATTGTATATTAACCTTTTCGTAATCGGTTTTTGTACAACTGCAAAATTATATCAATTATTGATTAACAGGTGGTGGATTTTACATGGGATCAGGAACTGACTATGGTAAGTATGCGGATTTTTAAAGCTTATCTCAATCAATGCACTAAAAATCCTTTCTCCAGCATCAGTCTAATTAATGCCTTCGTACTTGATTATATATTTCCAGGCCCCTCCTACCTGTTGCAGCAAGATATCGTTTTGATAACTGTAAATTATAGATGTATGTATAAAAACTGATTTTGTTTAAAATATGACAATATGTTATGACAATATATCGTGTTCAATATTAATTAACTTTTTTTCATTAATACTAACTTTGATGTGATGATTTCTGATATGCAGTAGGAATATTTGGTAAGTTTTCAGCAAATATTTTTTAAATATTATTTTTCATTCTTAAAAAAAGTGCCTGATGTGAATTAAATAGGTTTCTTCACTGACGGAACTAGTAGCGCTAGTGGCAATTATGGTTTGAAAGGTATATCATACATACATATTCCAAAGAATTATGATTAATACGGGTAATCGAGAATCGAGACATGATATGATTTATATTTTTGTGGTATTGTGGTTTTTAGATCAAAGTTTAGCCATTAATTTCATTCATGAACATATTCACCACTTTGGAGGCAACCCAGACCAAATAATTTTGTTCGGTCAAAGTGCAGGGGCCGTTTCCACACATTTTCATGCCATGTCTAACCACAAAGATACCAAATCAAAAATTTCAGCTGCAATTTGCATGAGCGGAACTGCCTTCAACACATGGGCAATTAGACCTTCTTCAGAAATGATAAGATTGGCTGTTCGAGTTGCAACGTTAAATGGCTGCAGGCCAGAGCTAGGATCTCAATATATGACGGACTGCTTGAGGACAAAGTCCAGTGCCAACATTTCAGCGTCAATGTCCTTAGCTGCGGTACACAAATAAATCCTTGGAAGATTCCTCTTAACCACAAAACTATTATCCAATTTGTATTAGAATCAATTTCCTGAACTCTTATGATTTTCTTCAAAGGTTATGGAACGACGTATTTTCCTACCTGTTATAGAGCCCGATATAGCAGGAGCATTTATAACGAAATCGCCTAGAAGCTTGTATAAACTTGGACAAGTTGCAAGCATACCATTTATATTTAGTATGACATCCAAAGAACTGGAGCTTGGTCTAGGTATGAAAACTGTTTAAATATTTGAAATCTAATTTGCACACTTTAAACAGGTCTTCAAATTATTTATTTCGATGATTTATCAGCATTCAAATTTGCTGGGCTTGAAAGGGTACCTCTAAGTACGATACCTTTGGCAGTTTGGCCATTGGCTCCTCAACTTTTAGATTTTCAGGGAAAAGTTGGAAATGACTTTATAACCACTATGAAAATAATTAGGCATTATGGTGGGGAGAGATTTCTATCGAAAAATCCAGAATCACTTGGTCAGGTAAATGAAAAGTGGCTAATTTATTGGCAAGATTGTATGCGTTAAGCCATAACCCTACAATTTCACCTCCCTCAAATAGATTGCCACTGATAGACACTTCTCTCATGGAATCCGAAAAGCTTTGGAATACCATTCCAAAATTGCCCCAACGTATGCAGAATACTTTGCATACAGACACTACTTGGGATTTGCCAATGACTTACAATTAAACCCTTTCGATTTTGGATCGGTTCATGGCGAAGATGTACCCTTGCTTTTTAATCGGACAGAGCGAAAACCTGTGGGACCATATCAGCGGGATTTCGCCATTGTTCAACTACTTCAAAATTTATACACAAATTTTGCAACATTCAAGTATTTATTCTACCTGCAAAAATTGAACAAAAATTATAACAAAAACAATTTTGATTTATATACATATATTGTGACTTGTGACTAACGTACATTTTATTAACTTTTAATTTTTGCTTTTAACTCTTCCAGAGAACCATTGTATACGTCGGATGAATTTAAAGATTTACGCATTTGGACTAAAGTGGATCCTGATGCAAAGACAATTAATTTCCTTCAAATAGACAAAGATGTTAAGATGATTACTGTTCCTACCTTTGAAAATGCAACTAAATTTTGGGATTCGTTAAATATAAGTGATTTATAGTTTATTTATGTTAATAAAGTTTGTCAGTTTAAATGTCTACTTAATTAAATAACATACTTAATTGCATATTAATTGAAAATCATCGAAAAACTTAGCTTATTGTTGGAGTCGTAAAAGAGTTTTAAACGATATATAACGTTTTCGGTCTAACTAGATCACACAGCTTGAGCATTTGTATGCAGTGCAAGAAAAGGAATAATTTGAGCATTGAGTGGATTGTTGACAGCGCGAAGCAAGTCAGACGGAATGAATCAACGGTTGTTTGTTTTGTTTGTTGTTTTGTTATGTCAAATGAAGTTGCCCTCAATGCACTTGTTTCTGTTTGCTTTCCTCCTTCATAAATCAGCAGATCGCAGTGCACATAAATTAATTTGGCCTTGATATTATTGATCACTGATCAGCCATTTAGAGGTATCATTTTTTAGTTTGTCTAATGTGCTAAGATGTGATAAAAAATTGGGATTTGGCAACGTAGAACAATTAGAATTTTATTTGTTCATGTTTTTGTGGCTACTGGAACTAGTGATTTTTGAGGTGTGATATTGATTAGGATGATGGATGATAGGATTATGTTCCCTACCTTCACATCATCAGTTTAGAATGAAGCTACATAAAATTATAACCTTCTCGTGAAGTTAATAAGAAGTTAATAAAAGTGCAAACTGCTTGAATGTTATAATTTAAAGAAGGGTGAGTGCCACAAGAGTGAAAATGGATCAGTTAGTGAGAGAAGAAACTCAGCGGCTCTTGAGCAATCAAATGCGGGAAGCCAAACTGCAACGGCAAATTCAGGTAAATAATTTAATCATCAAGCAATGATAAATTAGAGTGCATAGTTTTGTTAATCATAAATGTAAGATGGTGAATGGTGATTCATTTGTGATTAATTTTTTAATTATGTGTTTACAGGTGCGTCAGCAAGCAATGGCATGGACAGAGGCGACAAGAAGAAAATTCGAAGAAGCTCGAGAGAAGGAAATCAAAGAACTTGCGGCGGCAGTCACTGGACAAGTCCAAAATACAGCTATTCAAAATATTGAAGAACTGACCAGAATACATGATTTGGAAATGGCTGAAATTGGAATGGCTCACCGAGCTGCAGCTGGATTTCAGAATGTGGAACGGTTGAAATCTTTGAAGAGGTTAAAAAATGAGACTGTTGCCAAAAACAGGGGTTCGGCAGCTATAATAAAGCATGTCAAGGAGAAAGAAGCAGAAGCAGCAAAATCTATGGCCATATTGAAACGCAAGTCGGAGGTTCGGAAGCTTGAGGATAAGTTATCAAAGGATTTAGTTAACAGACCTCGCCCTCTTTCTGTATCAAATACAATTCCAGTAGCAGCGTAAGCTTCCAATTAATATTTTATGAATCGACAAAGATATATTTATTTTTTTACTAAAACAAAACTATATTTTTAAAACTTTGTTTACTTTATGACAGTCCAAGAGAACACAGCATTGCCAAAACTTTGAGAACTGCGTCTCCAGCCAAACCTAAGCAAAAGTCAAGGTCAGCAACAGCACATTCCATACGCAAGGTCCCAACATCAAGCAAGGTGCAAGCGCAACCCAAGTCTAAACTACACATAAAATCCAAACCTGCGGATGTTGGAAGAGACTATGTCAAGAAATCTTCTTCGTCGGATCTGGCTTTGAGGGATAGGGAACAACGGGAACTGGAACAGAAATCAAAAGAAGGAGCTTTGAAGCAAATGGTGCGTATAAAAACGTCTACCCCTTCTGGAGCGGCAGTTGCGCACGAAGATTTTTCGTCTGTTGGAAATGTATATAGCACTGGAGTGAAATTACGCCACAAGTACGCGCAAGCAGCTAGAGGTGAACCTCAATCACTACCCGCACCAGTATCATCGCAGGTTAGGTATTTCGATGCTAGTGTGCCCCAAGGTGAAGTTAAGTATATGGCACCGGACGGGTTATCAGTTAAGGAATCAAGAAAGATGTACAGCCCAGATGCATGGCAGAAAGGTAGAAAGTCATCAGAAGAATCAGTACAGCGGAAACAGGAGCAGGCTTTAAAAGACGAGGAAGTGTTACAGAAAGCTGCAGAAAGGGGAAAACTGGCGTTGAAAAAGGCAAAAATAGAGAAACAGTTAGCAGAGGTGAAGAGTGAACTTTTGACGGATGTTGACCATAGTCCAATCGGAACGGGCAACCAACAAGCCATTTTAGGCCTTGAAAATGAAGAAGACAAGTCTAAGACTGATAGCACAACCCAACCAAAAAGGAAGCATGAAAAAGAAAGTCAATCTTCGGATGAATTCTCAGAAGTCGACGAAGACGAAAGCTACGAATTCCCACCCGACACCGACTCCCGATTGAAAAAAATAGCTAAAGGTAAAAAATTGGAGCCTGTGAAAGAAGCTGACGAAAGTTTACTTGGAGCACCCCCACCACAAGCCAAAGCAGACAAAAGGCATATCACAAAAAAACCTAAAAGAAAACACCAGACTCAATCGTCAGATGAGTTCACTGAAGTCGACTCTGAAGAAGGCTTCGAATTCCCTCCCGACCCTCGTTCGAAAAGTGTGCATAAAGGAACAGCTATGGAACCTTTTGAAGAAGCTGATTACGGTTCCCCAAGAAAAGTCAAACAACAAGTCACTCCAAGTAAAACAAATTCTCCTGACAATTCTACGCTAGTGAATTTGAAAATTGGGAGAAGTGCAGAGAGCACTCCTACAGGCAAATCAAAACGCAGGAAGGAAAACCAAAAGGTTGACGATAAGATGCCCAAGAAAGTTTCTAGTAGAAGGCCACTTTCTGAATCAAACACTGATTCAATAACAGGGTAAGTTTACAGTTACAATGAATTTGCATAGTCTGACTAACTTGATATATTAGCAGCTGATTTACTTTTTACGGCTAATGAAAAACTATTGAAGTAACAAACCTGGTTTTCTTTATGACAGTTCTAGCATTTCCCAGCCTGAGGATCAACAAAGTATCTCCAAAACTTCGAAAGATGATTCTACTACCAAACCTGTACGATCAGCACATCCCTCATCGCCGTCATCAGCTAAGGTCCACACAAAACCCAAGTCCAAAGTAGAAAGTAAATCTACAATTGCGGACGATAAAGACCATGTCAAGCCATCTTCTTCGTCGGATCAGACGCTGAGAAGTAAAGAACAGAAACAGAAACCAAAAAGCGGAGAAACTAAACCCTCGGATCAGACGCTGAGAAGTAAAGAGCAGAAACCAAAAAGCGGAGAAACTAAACCGTCCGATCAGACGCTGAGAAATAAAGAACAGAAACAAACACCTAAAAAAGGAGATTCGAAGAAGCTGGCGCGTGCAAAAGATTCCGCTCCTTCGGCAGAAAGCTTTGAAACTTCCACCGACTCTTCCAAAAAACGACCGAAAGATATTTCTGAAGTAACAAAATCGAAACCTTTGAAAGAAGCTGACAGTTTACTTGGAAAAGGAAGCCAGCCTATCCAAAAAGTTCAAAGTGAAAAAGGCAAAAAGCCCAGCTCAAAAAAACCAAAGAGGAAGCACGACACCCAATCATCAGATGAGTTTACAGAAGTTGATTCTGAAGAAGGCTTCGAGTTCTCCCCAGACTCTGACTCTGGTTCGAAAAACATTTCTAAAGCTAAAGGAAAAGTTACTGATCGTTCGGAACAAGTTGACTACGATTCTCCTAGAACAGACAAACGACAAGCCGCCCTAGACAATTCTGATTCTACTGAAAACTCAACTCTATTAAATTTGAAAATTGTGGATGCAACAAGGAGCACTCCTTCAGGCTCCGAGCAGTCTACTATCTCGAGAAGATCAAGAGGCACATCTATTTCGGGTGATAACTCAACGCTTGTGAATTTAAAGATTTTAGAAAAAACGGAAAGCACCCCTTCACGCTCCGAGCAATCTACTAGCTCCACAACTGATTACTACAGCCCACCTGACGGTCCATTTACATCTACTCCTGATGGAAAATTACACGCTAAATCATCGTTAAGTAGGTCTGATGGAAGTTATGGTAGTGATGATGATCCTCACAAAAGAATGAAAACGAAAACATTATATTATTATCTTGACAAGTTTCTGAAGCGGAGACCAGATAGCATAGAGCATTTACCTGTTTCGTCATCCTCATCATCCATTATACGAGCAGATTCTGGTGTGTTGTCATCAGACTCGTATAAAAATACAACAAGTGAAAGCGTTAACAATGAAAGTCTTGCACGTTCTAGTTTAGTCAGTACAAATTACACTTTACATCGAAGTCATTTGTCGGTAAAGAAAGATAAGAAGATGCCATTCAAGTCTGATGACTCAGGATCCACCATCGCAGAGACTGCAATTAGGGCAGGTTCAAAAAAGCTGATTGTAACAACAACTGGTGCTGGGGTACGAGTAGAGGAAGCCTCCTTTTCAACAACTAATAAAAGTTCTAATTCGGGCACTGACGAGGGTCAAGTATCTAGCGACTCATTGGCTGGATTGTTAAGAGTTCTGAGTAGTCATCAAGATATTCAAAAACGACAATCGCGACAGGTTGACCATTCTCACTCTCAGCAGCAGGTTGAACTCCCTTCTTCAAGTAATTCGAGTCGTGGTGGAACTAAAACTAGAGCTCATAATAAATCTAGTGATTCGGCTGACACCAGTACAGGCTCAATACCGGATGCAAGTGCTGTCTTAAGAAGGTTGATTAGCAGACAAGTTATGCATGACTCATCGCGATCCAGCTCAGGCAGTTCTCCCAAATCTGGTCCAGAGAAGGAGTCCAAGCGAGTGGAACTTCTTAGCGATGTAACTCCAGTAAAATATTATGAAACTCCACCTCGGACTCATCAGCGAGCTTTGAACGAGTCGGAAATTATATCAGACGTTTTTGAAAATCTGTTTGATAAGTTAAGTAACCTGCGGATTGAAAAGCCACCATGGTAGGTACCCAACATTATATGAATATCATTAAAGGTTTCATTTTTACTTGGATCTGTTTTAAAAATGTATGCCTGTTTTCTGATTGTAGGGTCAAGCATCTAGATAAACCTGAAGGAAGTTAAAGTGTGTCGTTACAAACCAAAGTGGAAACATCAAACATCATCTTGGCCGGCCGTTCTATTTTATACAATGTTGCATTATTTTTGTTGTGTTCATCATGCTATGTGTTCATTTTTCTTTTATGTATATATGTATTTCACTATTTATTATTATGATGGCTGAGTACCAGTACTGATGTTTCAAGGTGATGAAGTTAATTTCAACATAATATACGTCACTTGTTTAGACAACAATAAGATTTTTGTATCAGAATTCCTTTCTGAGATAATATATCATTGCAGTTGATGTACATCTATGAATTTATAATCAATCAAACAATTAAAATCCTACTGCTAATTAATGACTTTGAGTGTTAAAATTTTCAAGACTGATAAAACATAGATCCATTTTAAAACTATATTTAACTTAATTGATTAGCAAATAATGCTTAATTGCTCAATTATTCTGTTCAAGTAATGAAAATAAAATTCATTCTTATGTCATTGTACTACAAAACTGAAATGGCAAGTCTCTTTGGCGCAGTCATTTTATGCAGCTATTTTATGTAGTTTGGTTACAAGTCTACTTACGATTAGCCAAATAATAAAAATCTTTGATCGATTTTGTCGTTCGTTGCATGCTTTCATTCTGTAACATTTACTAAGTTTTACACTGGTATTGGAAAAAGGGATGGACTGTAAATTGACAGTCGAAAACAGTCTTTTGAATCAAATTATACTCGCCTTGGATAAAGAAACCAACCTCCATGCACCAACAAACTTGCATCGGCAAAAACTTTAAATGTGAATGTCAACAAAGCTTCGTTGTTGATGACACCAAAAAAGATCATAAACCTATCAAAGTTGCTATAAATTGTCCCAAATGTACGATTAAACTAGGATTTCGTGTTGTACCCAGCCAACATATTACATTAAAAGGCTCAGAAAATTTAACACCTATTTATGGTTGTGGCGATAATGAAGACACGTATGTAATTATGAGTTCAAACAAAGGAGCTGTGTGGAGAAATGCCAAAAATATGTCGTATACCGTGTTAAAAGAAAGCGTATCCTTGCCTGATACCAAAACAATTGGTAATTCTATTTAATTTTCTTGATTGGATAGCTTTATTTAAAAAGCCCCAATTTAAATGTTCATACAAATTCTCCGTATAATAGCCGCTGCAAATGACACAAGAAAAGTTCGAAGCCGTGGTTCCAATCCGGAAGTTGACAAGATTCCCCTGAAAACAGGAAAAACATACGACTGCTTACAAACAAGTCAAGGCGATGACAAATGTGCTCATCCAGTCCCCGTCAAAACTTGCAACATGCCATGCGCACCCCCACCAGTTATCACAGCTTTGAATTCCTCCATTCACAATGATGGCATTAGGGCAGAGAAGACTTCTCATTCTAACCATCGCCATTGCTCTTTTGCAGATCCAATTGTCTCAAATATCGATTCAGACAGTTCATTAAAAACGCCACAATTGAATGGTATACATAAACCTAAACATTTTAACAGCAATCCTATAAAATAAAATAAAGCAAAATAAAATTATAGCAGGCTTCGCTATGCATTTTTAGAAACCCAAGATGAAATTTCACACCCTTTCCTCCAAGTTTCCAACGGACGAAGTTTGAGATTTGCAGACAACAGTGAACACCTTTTCGAAAGGGATGCTCTACTGGGATTAGGAATAGACCTAGAGGATGGTGTGCCCCTTTATGAATCGTCATCTGCATCTTCTTTTGGGGACCCAGAAGACAAAGCACAAATTAAAGTAGATCATCTTCAAAATGATGAAAGTGTGAAATCCTCATTGTCTCACAATGCCCCAATTGAATCCAGGGCATCCGGTTCGGGTTTTCTTGCAGCAAACTCACAAGACTCACAAGTTAATCAAGGTTGTTATCAAATGACAGGGGTAGGGGACCATCTATCACCAGACGAAATCGATGCATTGGAAAGTGAAATTCCAGAGTATAGACAAGATTTATACAAGGACTGTTTTACGTTATTTGTGGAACAATGGTTTGGAAAGCGTTGGTAATTAGTGCAACCAGATTTTATACATCATGCAAAATCGACTAGTCGAAATAAACGCAGCAACTACTTATGTCAGTATTATGATGAAGCCATCGTTTTTGATTTGCTCACGAATCCAGTTAGTTTTATGCCATAAAATAATCCTGAAAGAAATCCATTGAGTTACACTTTTTTTATTATTTTTCTAACTTATTCTTAGAAGTGCATCAATAACTCAACAAGAAAAATTATTTTGACTAAAACTGCTTTTCAAATGACCAAAATTACAAGTAGTTCAACCCATTAAATTACAATTGATCGGTTTAAGATAAAGTATTACAAACTTTGATTTCATTGATTTGGTTTTCAAAACAGAAAAGAAACTCTTTACTTCATGCCAAAACGCCTTGTCAAGCAATGTCTTTTCTTTTGAACATTTATTTTTGCGAACTTGACTCAGGATCTGATCCATATATTCTAAAAAAACATGCTGAATTTTATACACGTACAACGTGTGCATGTGCATGCATATCTATAAAATTATCTTGAAACTGACAAATCAATGTCAAACAGAAGTGAAAAAATTCATCTGCGACAATTATTTGAATTACATTTTCGAACTTTTTGAAGTCTTAGAAATATGAATTTTTCCAATTGGTCGACTGAGCTTGGAAAGGTCTTATTAGAATGAAGAGGAGTGGGTTTTAACTTAAGAATAAAAAGAATTCAAAAGTAAGTGCACTATAAAAAACTCACTCAAAACTAAATTGACGACGCACTCCACTCAACTTCTCCATTTCTATCAGCTATTCAAGCTTAATCCTCAAAGTTCGTAAACATCATTACCAAATCTTGGATCATGAATCTGTGACTGTGACAGGAGGGAATAGAGATTAGAGATGTCATGTTATACCAATTTTGTATACGAGCTCGACAAGGATTTTCACACAGAGAATTGATATTATAAGAGCATAATTTCAGCTAAATATATTTCTCATTGAGCATGTTTGACATTTTAGATATAAACAAAGAAAGTCAAACAAACAAAAATATATTGGAACTTTGGAAAAGAAAGAAAACCAGGTCTTCATTGCATTCCATTCGACCATCATACAGGAGGAGTATTTTCAGTACATTTATTTTGAAAAGCACTGGAATTTCATTCATTTTTAGTCCATGGATCATTTAGAGAAGCACGTAGCCCACTCTTCCCGAGGAATTCAAGGACAAGTTATCTGATATCATCATTCCAGAATAAAATCTTTAAAAAAACCGTTTCTGAAAATACTTTTTATTAGCGACTTACACAACGCATTTTGCTGCTTGCTTACATGTTCCAATAACCAAAAAAATGTTTGTTTTTCCAATATTTTATGTAGTACATAATCTTCATAAATTATCTCAAGTACAGATCACTTATCGTCCCGTCGCACTCACCAAGCTGCAAATTCATCAATGACTCATTGTTTTAAATATGAGAAAGCAAAGCAGAAAGCAAAGCGTTGAATATGAATACTTGAATATACTTGTGATTTTTTTTCATTCCGAAAAATATGATGCATATGAGCACATGTTGTTACAAATGAAAAATGAGCTGTTAAACGAATCTGGTGTGTGGAATTCATCAATCCGTAAAATCATAAACTTTCTCAACATCCGGGGAGTCTGCGTTTTTTTGTGTCGTACAACTTAAAACATAGTTTACCAAGAGAGGAAAATTCGGGTTGGCTGGTTTTCATGTGATGCAGTTGATAGATCTTTGGAATGGAGCGCTTTTGACAAGAATTTGATATTAATACTTACTTGAAAAAAACAGTTTTTCGTATTTCGTATCATAAAGCGTACCGACCGATATTTTATACACTGCCAGAAAAAAAGCGTCGCTGCTGCTGTTTGGGAATTTTTCGCAAATGTAAATGTGATGTGATATTTATATCTCTTTTTACTTGACTTGTTCGTCTTTTTTACTCAACACATAAGATTAGCATCTGCCACATTCATATGCAAAAATTATAGAAAAATTTTTAGCAACAAGAAACTTTGTTCCAAAACATTCTACCTCCTCTCATTGTATATTTCTCTCAATTTTTTTGCTTTCTTCATTGGAAGAAATCATGTTCCAAAACCATAATCCATACATATATGCATTCAGATAAGTAAATATACCAAATGATGATCTCTTGATAAACTATTTGAGTGAGTGGTTGTTGGGGCTGTAAAATGGGAGGGCGCCTGCCTCGGGAGAGTGCTCTCAGCGTCAATAGACCGTTTCATATCAAAACACGCGACGCAAATCGCTTCTCCCACAAAACGATATGACTACATATTTTTTTGAGATATGATAAACTATTTTATATAATCATCCAAGCTGGAATTTAAGCTGGCAAATAGGCTTGCCCAACACTGATGAATTCCATCCTCCATCTCCCTCATTTTGGCTTAATACCCAAAAAAAATTATTCCCACTTACTAAACACATTTTTGAATTATGAATTCATATTAATATCAAGTATTTCGTTTAAAAAAAGTCTACTCTATTCTATACATTTTTATAATACAGAAAAAGTTTAAAATATCATTTCTGAAAATATGACGAGGCGAACTTATTTACCTCATCAAGTTGTGTTTACGTATAAATTTTTAGTGCTTCCTTTCCGAATCCTTTGATTTTAAAAAATGTGCCTACCTCAATGTTTTAGTGAAGAAGGCTAGTTTTGCAAAAAGACGTAACACCCATCAAATATCAAATGCCAATTTACATCGGATATTATATTACGCAGGTAGCGTGCCGATTTTCCGAGACACTCGCCACAATATATTTGTTTAGGACATCAAAATAGACGTGCTTTTTGTGGGGACTTGAAGTTTTCACTTATTGTCAGTCCATCGTCAGCTCAATCAGGGGTACGACACGACATGCACATAAGATTTCAAACATTTTTTTGCACACCACCTTGTTATAATCTTTTTGTTTTGAGTGAAGTGCGGTGAGGCGTCGACTACTGCTTTCGCCATTTTGTATTTTCTCAAATTTAAAATACACAGTGAAATTTTAAAGTACATTAAAAAAAACATATACATACATATATTTACAATACGTACAGCATGTACCCAGTAAGGAAACGTCGATCTATCTCCGTTGATCGACCAAGGCCGCCATCATATCCAATCGGTAATAAAAATGTCATTTACTGTCTTTTTTAAATATGCATTGCAAATCCCATACCTTATAGTTTCATGGTGCTGATTTTATTTTGATTGAAGCATTTTTGGGGGACACTGCAAATTGTAAGTGGGCGGAACAAGGATTGGAAGTTTGGAATCACTTGTACGCACCCATAAACGCAGGCAACTATGCAGCCGTTAACGAGTCAACGTTAATGCTAGCCGAAAAGTTGGAGAGAGAAGAAATCCCACTAGAAAACACCCGTCGTGTTATTCTTCAAATTGGTGGAACAGATCTCCGTCATAAAATCAAAGTAAAAATTGTCCATGAGCTGATAAAAAAGATTATTCTTCTTCTGCAACAAAGTAGTCCAGGGGTAAAGATTTTATTACTTGGTATACTACCTCGGGGGTGTGACAGCAAAGAAGTCAGAAAATATATCAAAGAAACAAATGAATTGCTGTCGCATTTTGAAAACGGTTTTACAATTAGATGTTATGACCTGTATCCCCATTTTGTGAATCCGGAAAACGATAAAATAATTGCAGAGTTATATGACAAAGATGGGGTCAACTTGTCCCTTAGAGGATATCAGGTTTGGGCACATGCAATGGCTCCCATTTTTGAGGAATTATTGTCCTAGGACTGAAACTTATTTTGTCTTACTGCACAAGTAATAATGAAATGAGGTGGAAAGTATAATTATGTTGTCTAAATATACTATCTTTTGTCTTCTAACAATAATTGTTTGAAAACAGAAAAGTCAATTACCTGACAAGCCGATTATTATGAATATCTATTTTAGCTACATTTCATTTGCCATAT
This sequence comes from Entomobrya multifasciata, assembly GCA_034693345.1. Lineage (NCBI taxonomy): Eukaryota > Metazoa > Arthropoda > Collembola > Entomobryomorpha > Entomobryidae > Entomobrya > Entomobrya multifasciata. The sequence goes on from JAQFXM010002230.1 coordinate 23,140, forward strand.
TCATTCTGACATAAAACATCTTTTCAAGCTTTGTACTTAGTTCAGCTGAATTTACGAAGTGTCTAAAGATAAATTTACTGTTATATTAATTTAAGAAATTAGTGCTGTATCTATTACAAGGAATAAAAACAGCAAAGTTAAAAATAAGTAAAGCAAACAAAACTATAAAATGCTTAAAACTGCTTAAAAAGTTGATAAAAACGTTTTTATTAGGAACCTATTCTAATCATACATAAAGTTTATAATAGATTCAGATTCAAGATATAACAAAAGTAAAACAATACAAAAATTATTAATTCCATTTAACAGTCCATTAACTTCTCCTATTAATACCACTACCTCTAAGCATCATCAAATTGTCCTGGTTCGGGTGTAAAACTTAATTGACCCGGTTGTCCGTCCCCATTGGTATCCTCTTCGTCGTCCTCATTGTTACCATTTCGATTCCTAAAATGTAACTGCATTCTCATGAACTGTTCCAAACGTTGTGCTTCTTCATCCTCCTCCTCTCCTTCCACTTCTTCGTGACCCTCCTCATCACCATTTCCTTCTTCAGGAAAATCCGCAAACATCTCAGCAGGATCCTCTTCTTCATCTACAAAATACATTTTACAAGCGTGATTAAAAAGATGAATATCATAATGTATGAGTTTACATTTGATAGTAAAGCTGAACTTACTAGACAGATCTGAGGAGGCGTCTGGATGGAGGAGTGAACATTCTTGAACAGCTTTGTACATCTCATCTAATACTGAATCGTCATCTGGGACAAATCTAATTTCTGTCATTTCTTCTTCACCATCATCTAATTCCGCAGGGCATTCTACCTCAAAATGTTCATCTGTAACGATTTAAAATTCAAATAATAACCAGACTTTGAATATGATTCAAACCTGCATTGTGTACAAATCAAAATAGGTTGACCGGTACCATACCTTCGTCCAAAACATTTCCATTAACCATGATATACAAACAAGCACTAGAATGAACCACAGGATCTCTGGATATAGCATGCAATGTCATTTTCTTATAGGCGATTTTGAATCCTTCTCCAGTGTCTCCATTAATCCAGGCAATGCTCCTATAAAATAGTGAGAAAAAGTAATTGTACAACCACATAAAATTATATGACAAATAAAAAATGCTAAACTTTGATTAAAAACTTATCTATACTCACGCTTCTGTCACAAATAAGTTTCCCTTCCCATGGTCATCATTGTCAACCAATGCCCCAATTCCGGAACGTTGAAACTTAACTCCATCATTAGGAACTGGAACTTGCCTTACAAGCACCATTATGCCGTTTTCACTTTCCACTGGATACCGGTACTAAAATACACACTTAAAAGTGACTGAATTGCAATTTAATTGAAAGGTAAAAAACTCCAAATCCAATCCAATCCCCTAAAGTACTAACACAGTTGCAAAACCAACCTCGACAGAAGGTTCAATTCCAAAGGTTTCAAAGTTAGTGGAACAAATCGGATCGGATCTAATAATTAGTTGCTTTCAAAAACACTAAACTTTTAATTTTCAGTTCACTCAAGAAATACGCCTTGTCAAAGTACAAGCACATGTGTTTTCCACAGAAAAGATGCTTTGATTTTTTAGATCTTGATCTGCACTTGGAAAGATACACTTTTTTATGTGTATCTAAAATGCCCTTCTTTTAGCTTACTCTACTACGATACACACGGTCCAACAACTTAGCCCGCTGTTTCCCACATAATTCGGGTTGTCTATGATTTTATCGATCGCTGTGAGCTTGTGATCGTGTGATCGATTGTGTTTGTGTTGTGTAAACCGCACTCCTATACACTTTAGTTCCAGTTTCAGTCTTACTTTAATTCATCATTTCATGCTCCAAAATGTAATTAGTAAAACTGCAAAAATAGATAATCTCACACTAGCTAGTAATATTGGAATTGCAAGTAGCTGGATTGCAGACCGATCCTTCAATCATACTTGTTTAACATTCTACCGGTTTAATTCACCAGTATCCAATGATTTCGTTTGAATCATGACTGCTGAAGTAATTTCTCCAGTTGCAATTGGTCTAATATCAGATCCTCCCACAATTGTGGTAAGTTACGATCTAATGGCTGGACATGGACATAAGCGCAAACGAAGAAAACGGAAAATGCCTCTGAGGGATTTTACTGACAGGTCAAACGTTAAACGGTACGCTTTTAATCTAAGGCAGCGACACAACAAGTATTTGGAAAATGTCATTGACGTGACACTCGAGAAAATGTTGAGAATGATTCAGGAAATTCAGAAAGGACATTCTGTTGGTGAGCCAAAAAATTACAAATGAATTAGCTGACGCATTGTCATTGCACTCCACTACTACTACACGCACTGGTCATCTTCACTCTTTAACGCCTACGCATTCAACATTAGCAAATGGTCAGATGCACATGCTCAGTAAAGCCGGGCTTGATTATGCATTTTTTTTTAGTTTTTAAAATCAAATTATCTAGTCCACCCACATAACTGTAATTGGTTCATGTTTTTTGTTCATGAAAAATGTGTGATTGCTTTGAAACAGAGGCTTCTTTGGCTGTTGTCAATAAAGAGTACAGCATTGACCCGAACGAGGACTTGAACAAACTTTCTCCAGCTCAGTTGGCACAAAGAAAGGCAATGATGGACGAAATGTTTCACCAGAACTTGATCAAGCCTGACGATCCGGAATTTGTTTATGACAAAGTGATTGATTTTGAAATTGAACAAAGATGTGATAAAACTGTAGAGGCTGAAGATGAATGGGATGAAGATTCATGCAAAAACAAGGAAGAGAAAGATGATGAAGG
>JAQFXM010002231.1:0-25952 GCA_034693345.1 Entomobrya multifasciata
ATAGAGTTTGCAGCAATTCGTGATAGCAAATGAGTATAAAAATTGAATAGCTCTTCACCATCAACTGATGATAAGGTTACAAAATAAGTTTGCGTTAGAAGGTGGACATTGTCAAGAGTTAGTAGACACAATCGAAAAAGTGATGCATAATAAACGAATGGATTAGTGGATACATAAAACTTTCCCAGTTTCTTGTGGAATTTGACAGGAATGCAGCACAGTTTGTGTGTAACGTTTACCCAATTAGCAAATGACAGTTCCCATTGAATAAGCTGATTTATTTGTGGTGACACTGATTTCGGAAATTTTGTAAAAGTTGTCATTTTTGTTGCTAAAAAGAAACTTATAGGTAGACAACTTAAGGATGCAAGATCAAACTTGTAAATGATTCCGGTTTAAAGGCTGTTTCATAAAAGTTATCATTCGTGAAAAAAATATTTTAATTGGGAAGCCAATTAATTGACTGTTTTGCTATAAAACTCATTTCCTCAGATAATCATTTATGACAATAGTAAACTTTTGAGCTGTAAGTTTAAAATTATAGGAATTTTGACCTTTACTTGTTTGAAAATAACTGCACTGGTTTACAACAACAGCTTTTAAATAGTCTGTTTATCTAGTTGCGACTCAAATTTTGCATAAGTTGTTTTCAGAACTGATGAACATTTCGGCTAATGAAAATTATAATTGATAAAAAATTGTTGTTCAAGACTAATTGTTTTGTTATCGGACCTTGACATAAATCGTAAACATGTTTGCTATATAATAATAACAGATTTATCAAATAAATTCAACAAAACTTTCTAACATTGTCTGGAACGCAGAAGTATAGTAACTTTAAGATAGAATAGAAGATTTAAAACAGGGAAAAATCTGAAAACATATAGTGAACGAAACCGAAACGGTTAGCAGACCTACGCGAAACGTCAACGTAGACCCAACTTCCCGTTTGATTTCTTAAAATAAATTAAACCCAATCAAATTGCAATCAATAATATCCAGCTGTAATTACACAGCACTTCAAATAAATCATGTAGTAATTTATTCAGGCAGTACCAGATTTCAAATAAACGAATAGTTAATTTGTTTTTATGCTACTCTCAAAATTCAAATGGTGTCACAATGATTATTGCTTCTGATGGTTGAGTAATTTCTTTAGAAAATGGATTGTCACACTTGGTCAGATTTAGGTATTGTAAAATGTTATTTTACATGCGTTTGCTCATTAAATCGTTCAGAAAGGTATTTTGATGCATTTTCATTTAGAGACACGAGGCTAAATTTATTTTTATATTTACTACTGATTTATGAAAATCTAACCACGCGCTTTGATTGTGTGTGGTGTTTCCTGTAAATCCCATAGTAAACCTGCTTTTAAACAGCAGCTGCTACTATTCAAATAGTGTTTACCCAAAATCCTTATCAAAATGACAAAAGCTGTGCTATTGCATATTGTGTATTTATCATATATTTTGTGACGCTGAAAAGCTTTTATCAATACAATTGAAGGGTTCATGACTAGTTATTTTGTGCTTGCCTGTACTAGATCACCTAATATGTTTCATGGGAATAACTAATAGTTACTTCTTATATTATTATACTTATACAAGCAATATTAGTTATTTGATCAACAAAATAACGCTCAGTGAGAAATAGCATTATTAGCACTAAATTTAGCCCAATGTAAAATATCCAGATATATCTAAAATCTCTCCATGTACCCCTTGCATCAATAACACTACTTTTATACATTAACTTTATGGACTCTGATAGGTGATGACTTGCTGACGTGTAGTAGCCCAATGGTACATATTTGGAAACCATTTGGTTTACCAAAGAAAACCAATTTAAACTTTCATTGAAATTTGTTGCTTTGAGAAAAAAGTACAATGCTCTTCGTTGAGTGAATATTTCAAGATAGTGATTTTGATAAGCGCTAATACCAGACTCAACCAAGGAACCTAACTTTTTATTAAACTCGTCTGTATAGTAGTTATTGCGAGAGCTACTCCAAAGATGCAACACTGGAAGTAAAACTTTGTCAAAGTTTTCGACAACAAGATATTCTCCAAACATGAGAAATATTAGCTTAGAATATAATGACGTATCATCTCTGTGAGAAAGCGTCTTAAAAAACAAAGCAAAATGATCAATCTTGATACTTTTTTCAAAATAACAGTCAACTAAATTTTCTTTAACGGCTATAAAATATCCGTTATACCGGCCGCACAAATATTTTTGCAAGTTTTTATTTTCTGCATATGCCAATGTAAATACATTGTTCCACGAGTTTTTGTACCACCACGTTTTGTTAGTTACTTCATCCCATATTTTACTTGAATTAGTTTTCATAACAGTTATTGAATCAATCGTTTCAATATATTCTTGTTGTGATGCGAAGTCTGCTAAAATATTAAAGCTGCTGTTATACATCAGTTCTTCAAATGAGTTTGGTATATTTTTAGGACCTGAACCCTTTGTCATATAAGAGTACAGTGAAGACGTATACAAACTTCTTATCAAATGGCAGGTATAAAGCCACAGAAAAATTATGTACCAGTTGTGTAAATTAATCCACTTTCTTTTATCATCGTCTTGCTCAAGAACAACTGCAAAAAGCCAATAAAACGCGTAGCCCTTTGTAAGTGTGATTTTAAATATTATGACAATTAAAGATGCCGTTGTGAGAAGCGTTATCCATCCTAACAGACTGAATGGAGACAACAACTGGAACGCATTATAGTCCAAAGCATCATTTTTATGCTTTTGTTTATTGATAAACACTGAATATCTAAATCCATGGTACACACTACCAAATGTGTAGTAGTGACGAACTTGTTCTCGTAGCCATTCAACTTCTGCAATTGTTTGAAATGTGTGCCTGGACTTAATTATATCTCTGCATGATTCTGACGTACAATTTATTGATGCAGCAATCATAAGTTTTAAACAGTTCTCCATTGCCTGAATTCCCAGTGAATACTTGTAATTTAACTTTTTACCCGTGAAAGGGCACAGTTTATTGGGATCGAAATTACGATAATGTTTCATCCAAAATGTTAAAGGAGCTTGTGTGTTTTGCTTCTTATAGTTAAATAAAGACTTCGATAATGTGCCTGGTAATTGTTCTAGTGAAATCCAATGCAATTTTTGGTATCCAAGCCAGCATTTATCTGAAGATGGATTGCAGGGAATCAATATTCTACCATCGTTTTGGCTTAAAATGATTATTTTTGAAGATATTTCAAGTCTCGAGACATGAATAGCTAACTTGGATGTTTTTATGCTAGGAAGTGCAATCGGTAAAACAATGTAGTCAGCTAAGTATACAATTTCTTTGTATTGAAATTGGAAATAAAAGCGATAACCTTCAACATATTCGAAAAACATTTGTGACTGAAATATTTCGTAATCCTGAAATGCTGGAAATTGTAACTTACAAGTTGAAGTGAGTTTTGACGAATGAAATACTTTGGTATAAAGGCGAGAAAGATAGTGCAAATCTGTTTGGTTTTGAAAATCTGTAACGATACCTTTACCATATGTAATATTATATATCGAATTTTCTGTTTGAATAACTGAAATTGTGGGAAACTGTGTAAGCAACAAGTACCTTAAAAGCACTAGTTGTAGTTCTCTTTTTCCTTGAGACATCCAAAACAGATGAACTGTACAGTGAGGAATTATTTTAATAAAATTTTCAAGTTGGGGAAACGTTGCCTTTTGTAAATCCATTTTTTGGTTCTTGATTTGAATAGATGTTTAAGTCTTAAACCTGACGATTCTAAAATTGCGTAGCAGCATGTATGCGTTGATTTACTCACCGTGACTACCCCAAGCTATGCTGAAATAACCTCTTTGGGCATCCTAAAGGGAACTTTGGTGAAGTAATTTCAAAAATTGACAAAGTACTGTCATGTCAATCGTTTCAATTTTATAATTATTATGAACAATGACTGAAGTGGTAGGTCCTAATACTACTTTAACTTTACTCATCATTATATGTTACCTGAAATGACCAAATTTAAAGGCCGCTTTCAATAATTTAGCGACGCTAAAATAGTTATTCAAGTGATGCTTTTTGTACTAATGGTTGTCAATTTGAATAACTACAAGTCTAATGATCTTTATTTTGAGGAAATTAGAGTGGTATTCAAAATTAGTATTCAATAATGCAACAGGATAAATAAGTATGTATACACAGCTTTATAAGCTTACAGACCAGTTTCAAATTATGCTACGAGTTTATTTTTAATAAGAATATAAGAATATGTATAAAATTTCTTCTGAACAACAAATAAACATAAGTTGACGTTATTTGATATATTAAAATATATTGCAACACTATTCCTCAGAAATAAACAAAATATATTTTAAATAGTATTGATTCTTTAGAACAATAATTTACTGATTTATCTACTGAGGATATTTTGGTGGATAAGGTAAAATACCATTTATTTCGTAGTCAAATAAAGTCATTTTAATCCAATTTAAATATTTCCAAACTCGAACGTACACTCCTGGGTATGCTATTTTACCACAACCTATACAAAACAAATATATCATTACTATAAAATGATGTCATACTATATTTTTAAAAAAATTCACAACGAATGAATTAAATAATTAATACCGACCTTTTCCCCAACTGACAATACCAACCAGATAAAGTTTTCCTTTTTCCACCGCTGTAGCCGGGCCTCCAGAATCACCTATATATATCCCAACCAATTATATATAGTTTTAAATTTTCCTCCAATAAAGAAATATTTAAAGAGACAATTTAGTTTGATTACCTTGACAGCTGTCTAAGCCTCCTGTACGATGAGCAGCACAAAAGTGTCCATCCGTAATTAGATTTACACCACTCTCTTCAAAATACGCTTTATTGCAAACTTCGTTATCCCAAACAGGAACAGAAATGGTTCTCATGTACTTAGTCGTTTCCATATGACCTGCTTCCCTACCTGTACCAAACCCTTTTATAATAACATCGTGCCATTGAGTTGGTATATTAATTTCAGGCAAATCCACAAATTGTACATGTTCATTCAAACTGAACTCATGGTCAGGTATAACCATTCCAATGTCGTTAAAAACAGGTCGTTTGCTATTACTAAATAGCGTATACCCCGAATGTGTCAAAACAACAGCAGCTTTACGTTCTTGGCCATAATCATCCACTCCTAAAATCCCCATTCGTAAGGTAATTTGATGTGGCAAAAGCAACTTAGAAGTATAAGGCGTAACCAAACAATGAAGCGCTGTTAAAATAACTTGTTTTCCTGTAACTGGTGACCTTATAAGTGCTCCACCACAGATATGCTCATTATTAGTTCTAAGTTGTACAAAATATGGAAACTCTCCTTTAACAACTTTTCGATCGCCATATTCTTTGTCTAGATCATCGTGCCCGTAATGAAAAACGGGAGATTCATCTTTGTCGTATTTCATATATGGGATTGGAACTGAATCAACAGTATTGCTTACTTGTTTAAGCTGGGTAGTATATCCAAAGTCGGGTTTTGTTTGTTGATGAGGTAGTTTATCTTGTTGATGTTGAGGTACAGGTTGAGGTGCGGGAACATAATTTGGTTGTTGCATTTCTCTTTGTTGATGATAATGATTGGAAGGTTTTTGTTCGTGATTGTCTGAAGGTAAAGATGATTGATCTGAATATTGGGGGTTTGAGTTATGACCTTGATTCTGATTGGATTGCTGTTGTTGGGGCGATTTTGCTATAGGATTGTAATAACGATATGATGCTTTATCAGCTTGATAGGGATATGAAGAATTTTGCTTACGATATTGTTGAGGTTGTTGATTACGACGATGTTGGGTTTGATAAGGTGAATATTGATATGACGGGTTTTCACTTTGGGGTGCACGTGACTGGGCTGGTATTGAGTTTGGTTGCGGTTGGTTATGATGGGATGGCTGTGGGTGTGACTGACGTGGTTGCACTGGTAAAGGTTGGTGATGTGATTGAATTGGTGCTGATTCTTGATTTGTTTGGACTGGCATAGATCTTTGATATGATTCAACTGGTGCTGATTCTTGAGCTGGTTGGATTGGCAAAGGTTGTTGATGCGTCTGGTCTGGCAAATGCTGTTGATGCGATTGCTCTGGTAATGGTTGTTGATGGGGCTGCATTGAGATCGGTTGTTGATACGTTTGATCTGGAATTGATTGTTGATGATGTTGTACTGATATCGATTGTTGCTGTGGTTGCTCTGGAATCGGTTGTCGATTAGGCTGCAATTGCATCGGTTGTTGCTGTTGTTGAATTGGCATTTGTTGTTGGTGTGGTTGAACTTGCATTGATGCTTGGTGTGGCTGAGGCGGTAAATGTTGATCATGAGTTTGTGTAGACCCTGGCGTTTCATATTTTCCTCTTAATGTTCCATGTTGTGACTGTGGTGTATGGTCAAATCCTGTGGGTTTTGGATATCCTTTCGAGTACTCTACTGCAAATAATAGAATTAGAAAATTTCCTGCTAAGATATCAATGATTTCCATTGCAAAATTTATGTGCCGGTTAAGACTTAATTTTTTAACTTGTTCTGCTTTCAACTTGCTTCAAAAGCCACCCAAATCTGACAAATTATATTTGCCGCACTGTTTAATTTTATGCAAATTCGTTTATTGCTACTGCACTTTTATATTAAACTTGGAATTTAATGGGTACATGATTTCTATCAGATATGACTCTGGAATTTATTTGACGTGACAATTTACGTCAACAAGTGAACCAAAAAATAGTTTTTATTAGTACTAAAATACAAACACAATTGTATGCTATCGAATTGCTGCAACAGTAAAAACTAGTTTAGGATCTGTCTAAAACCAAGACTATCAAACCAATCTCATATTGTTGGGTTATGCATAAATATTTGCGCGTGTCTAACACTGCTGTATGTTGTGGGTTTTTTCCCAAGTGCCAATAATATTAAACAAAAGCTTGTACGTGCAACCTTTTATAGCATACATACGTGAAGTATAAACCGCAAAGTTACGATCCTTTGTCGTCTTGGAATATTAACTTGGGATGCTTAATCATTAAATAACGATCGCTATAAGTTGAAGTTGTCGGGTACGAAAATACTACTAACGTTTACGCCACTACAAGTCGATGTCAAATTTAGATCGTAACTTATCTACTTTAATTCCACAAGCAAGTTCACAGAACATCATCGCTAAGAAGAAAACATCCTAAACAGAAATTACACTATTTCTCCGTGCGTTCAAAATTTTATAACCAAAGTAATATCGATCGTCATTGCAATTCAGAGATATCGCAATGCATATTTATTAATACGAATTTAAAACTACACAAAATTTAGTACTTGAAATTAATAGTTTTAGTGACACGTTTTGATCTGATTGCAAAATAGACAATTTGATTAACACGCGTACTATTTTCATTTGATTTGATAGTAAGGTCCAGGTACGCATTTAGAAAATACATTGAGAATCAAGATAATTGCACACTGATATGCTTTTAAGGTTGTAGGACTTAACGGATAGGGATTATGAATTTGGTACGCTTTAATCCAAATTTCGAAAAAGAAATCTTTTAGTAAACATTACCTAGCTTCTAAAAATTACTATTGTATTCATTGTTGTAAACTTAAACAAAAACGTCCATGTTCAGATCAGGCGTTACATTTAGTACAGCAGGGTTGTAAACTCGTACTTATACGTATTTGCAAGTTTTCTGATAAATGATTTTGGGTCTGCTCAAAATATAGCTCGATTTACGATTTACGAAGCAAAGCTATTTACATTTGAATTTAAAAGGGAAATAGATGTAGTTATATGGAAGTAAAAAATCATGGTATAATTTTACTTGCATTGCATTGCCCTTTGCTAACATGTAAAATTTGCTAACAATACATTTTGCCAACACGGCGATTTGCTAACAATGCCACTTGCAGCACGGCTATTTGCTAACATTGAAACTTGCTAACATTACTATTTGCCAAGATTCCAGATGCTAACGCTGCAACTTGCCAACAATGCTAAAAGCTAACAGTGCAGTCTACCGGGAACCTAATTTTATTTATCAGGTAGCTTACATGAACTTGCTTATGTTCCTCTGCCTGTCAGGATGATGACTTGCTGAACGCTATATGGGGTTTTAAAATTCAGTTTTCGACAATCGAATTCTTATGATAATTTATGGAACAAATGATTAATCACGAACGCGATAATTTTGTAAAATGTAATATGTATTTTGATAGTATTTGACATGTTGATTCCGATTCCGAAGAAATTGGACTGCAATCTCTCACCGTTTCTGAGAAAATGACTCGATAGGGTATGATTTCCATATGTAATAATCCTAGTCCCTTCACACTTGTCCCCTCTTGTAATTTTGAAACCTAGCCTAACCTAACCTACTCGTTATAATAGAATTACTCATATTTTCAAAACTGTACACCAATTTTCAGGTCCCTGTACACTTTTCTGTAAATTTAAAACCTAACCTAACCTAGCCTGCTTGTTATAATAGAATAACTCATTTTTCACAACTGTACAAAAGTTTTGAGGTCCCTGTACACAGTTTCATGTATCTATAACACAAAGCCGTGTTCTCCATGTAAAAACGCTTTATTGGTCCAAGATTATAGTTTATCTTCATTTCATAATTAGCTACACTTAATTTGATAGTTTTATTCAAGTTAGAAAACCAACTTAAGTCTTGATTTGAACGGTGCAGCCGGTTCACTTAGCTCTAAATATGACCCAACTCTTGATTTGAAATGGTTTAGAATAGTTGGAAAGCTGGGTTAAATTTCGACAGACATGTTATAACTTTAAATAAATCTCCAAGGAATGAGGGTTTTGAACTGCATTGTTAGTATTTTAAATTGTTGGCAAATTGCAGTGTTAGCATCTAGAATGTTGGCAAATAGTAATGTTAGCAAGTTTCAATGTTAGCAAATAGCCGTGTTGGCAAGTTGTATTGTTAGAAAATCGCCAAGTTGGCAAAATGTATTGTTAGCAAATTTTACATGTTAGCAAAGTGCAATGTTAGCTAATCGCCTGTAACGCCAGACTAGAGTTCCATATTTATGAAAATCCAAACAAGTGCTTCTTTCCAGAATTGCATAGTAAATGTCATACATATGTCAAGAATAATAACATTTGTGTAAAACTACATGTGAATAAATGTACGCTAGCCTTTAAACACTTATCACAAAACATTTTGACAATTGTAAATTTGCAAGGAGTTATTTCGAAGCAAGTAAAGACATTTTTATTTCAACTTTAACCTCAATAATTTAAGAATAACTTAATAATACCATTCACACTTTTCTATTCCACTTCAAGTTACAAATACTTCATTGATTAGAATAAACAAAATATATCTATGATACAAAACATTTTTAAGTTCTCAAAACCTTGATAAATTTATTGAGGATATTTAGGAGGCGGAGGGATGACACCGTTTATTTCATAGTCAAACAGTGTGAGTTTAATCCAATTCAGGTAACTCCAAACTCTTGCGTACACTCCTGGATAGGCTTTTTTACCACAACCTAAACAAAATATTGTCATTTTAATGAGCACAAATATACATATCATTTCAACGCCTGATTTTTTTAAAATTATGCCTAAAATTACCTTTTCCCCAACTAACCACACCAACCAAATACATTTTTCCTTTTTCCATTGTTGTTGCTGGTCCACCAGAATCCCCTTAAATCAATCAAATTGTAACCAAATTATTATAGCTATCGATCGAACATACATTTACGACTCTAAGTAATAAATTACCTTGACAACTGTCTAGACCTCCAGTTCGAGAACCAGCACAAAAGTGACCATCAGTTATCAGATTAGCTCCACTCTCCTCATAATACGCCTTATTACAAGCAGCATTGTCCCAAACCGGAACTGATATAGTCCTCATATACTTAGTAACATCCATATGTCCTGCTTCTCTACCTTTACCAAATCCTTTTATAATTACATCATGCCATTTTGTAGGTAAATTTATTCCCGGTAAATCAACAGTTTGTACATGCTTATTCAAATTAAACTCTACATCAGGTATAACAAGACCTATATCGTCAAAAATTGGCCGTTTAGATGGACCAAATAGTATGTAACCAGGATGAGCTAAAATAGCACGTGCATTCCTTTCTTGACCATTATCATTTACTCCAATAACACCCATGCGTAAAGTTAGTGTTTCTGGCGAATATACTTTTGAGGTACCAGGTTCAACTAAGCAATGTAAAGCTGTTATGACAACTTGCCTTCCAGTTACAGGTGACCTTATTAAGGCTGCTCCACAAAATAGCTTGTTATTGGATCGAAGTTGTACGAAGTAGGGAAACTCTCCTTCTAAAACTCTTCGATCACCATATTCTTCATCTAAATCATCGTGTCCATAGTGAAGCACAGGTGATTCGTCCTTATCGTATTTCATGTATGGAATTGGTACGGAGTCAATTGTGTCAGATGCGTGTTTAAACTGGGTACTATATCCAAAATCGGTTTTCGGTTTAGCTTGTGAAAGTTGGTCAGAATGTTGAGGCACCGGTGGAGGTATAGGAACATGCTTTTGTTGTTGCTGTGGTTGTGTGGTTTGATATGGTTTAAATGTTTGTTTATCATGATGTTTTTGCGAGTGGGCTTGTTCAGGATGCTGAGAAGCAGATTTCTGATCGGCATGTTGGTGTTGTGGACGGTAATGTTCAAATTTAGATTCTGGTTGTTGCTGATTTGGATTTGATGGTTGCTGGAAGGATGGCATTTTAAATAGCTTAGGTTGTGACGACAGTGTGGATTGATGTGAACGCGCAGGAATTGGAGGTTGGTATGACTGTGACGGCATTGGGTGTTGATATACTTGAGATGCTACTGGTGGTTGATTTCCTTGAGAAGGCATTGGTTGTTGATTTATTTCTAATGGAGTTGAAGGTTGATTCGAATGCACTGGTGTCAATTGTTGAGATAATGGTGCAGGTATGGATTGCAGGTAAGGTTGCAGTGGTGGTGATTGTTGCTGTGATTGAACCGGTTTATATTCAAAATGCTGTGCATTCGATCCCGGTGTTTCACGAGGTATATTAGGTGCCCCATTAGGTGAAACGGCAGATTGTTCAAATCCGGGATATCCCTCACAGTTCTTAGTGATTAACAATAAGATTATAAAATTTCCTGCCACTTTTTCACTGTTTTGCATTGTAATATTTTAGTATATAATTTATTTATAATCAATTTTTAAACTTTTTTTTGGTTATGCCTTCCCAAAAGAAAATGGATTCACAAAAGATATTGTAAATTGAATCACATGGTTTCATACCGCAGACAAATGCATAAAATTAAGGCCATTTACGTATCGATCGAGGAATGTAATGTCTAAGATTGCATGCTACAATAAAACCTAAATGACGTAGTAATATACGTCAAGCAATGTTGCCCTAAGTGATTAGATTTTTCGTTTGTATTTATACCCAGCACCGACAAGTAAACCCAAAAACCACAATTTCTAGATTGGACATATGTAAAATGTGGGTGCATATATATGTAGATATAAACAATGCTGTGTGCTTTGTGCCGTTGTTTCTTTTCGTATTGGTTGATAATGTTTTAGCACTTAACGCATGTCTTTTTAATGTTAGCCACCGTGCATGCTAAATTTAGCTTAAATGAGTTCCCAACACGTGTGGCATGTCCTATTGTTGTTTTAGACTATAATTTGAGAACAAAACAATAAAATGGGTGGTGCTACGAAACGAAATGACGTCATGCTAAACTGGCTGTAGTAGTGTGGTAGCATTTTTGACTATAAAACTACCATATTTAAATATTAAAGATTAATGACAGTTATTTTCTAGCGGAACTCGGAGTAAACTTTTACGCACACACTTTAATGTAATGAAAGATTTAATAAAAACAAAACGTGTTTCAATTTTTAATTAGTTGAGCTTGAACAAATGTTAATATTCTTAAAAATACTTGCTTGCTACGACACTTTGAAAAGCGATTGCTTTGAACTTATATTAGTAAACCATGATGATATTAGTAGTGTAATTAGGTAAATTATTCTACTTACGAAATAAGATCCCGCTGATAACAATTTCAACAACTTTTTATTTAATCTTAAACCTGTCAGAATATGCTATCTGTCATCTTCTTCAACCAATAGTTTAGACTATTCAAAAAATATTTGCATCAGAAAAATTGCTTAAAGTTTACCAGCCTTTGCTGTACCACCTTGACTGATAAAACTTTTAGACGCGTGCATTTTTATTCAAAATTTTCATATTAAATTTTCCAAATTCTTACCAAACAACTTACTACGAAAATGTAATCAAAATATAGCAATGACATTGAAGGCGAGAAACATTATGTAGACAATACGAAAAAATTGACTTGAACGCAATCTATGCTTTTTACACCGAATAATGAATAGGTACAGCTATCCATAAAATGCTTAATAGGTCTCTACGACATGTTTATGAGGCATTGTATTAATTTACACATGATACGATACTGATAACATCTTAAGAATATGTACTTTTCAGAAGTATACCAATGCAGCTGTTTGCTATTCGAGTTTTGCAAATAGCTTGCTTATCAACATGCTAGTTGCAGTTTTATCAATTATGGTTACTGTTGTTAGTGCTGACCAGTTCCAACAAAATCCCGTATTTCCCAAACCTGCACAAAATTATTTTCCGCAGAAAGTCCAATCATCCAATTTTGAACAATCAAATTATCAATACCAAAACGAACAACCTGATTTACCACATGTATCCAACCAAGTTCAATCACAAGTATTCCAACCTAGTCTATATCAGTATCCACCACAACCAAGTCAAAATTCAGAAGTCCAGCCGCCCACCAAATCAAACTTCCCAGCTATGCATCAAATGATGAAATCCATACATTTAATGCAAAACAATCCTCCATTACCGCATTTAAAATACGATACGAACGAAATGCCTACACTTTCAACAGGAAATGAAGGTCTTGATAAAAATTATGGCGATCGAGCCGCACAAAGGGATGAATTTCCATTTAACATTCAGATTCGATATAATGGAAAATTCGCTTGCAGTGGAACTTTAGTACGATCTCCAATTACCGGTAAACATATCGTCGTAACTGCAACTCATTGTTTAGTGGATAAGGGTACAAGTAAAATACAGCCAATTGAACCATATGAGCTACGTGCTGGTATACTTCGCGTAGATGAAATTGGCCAATCAAGAAGACTTAAACAAGTTCTAGTTCATCCAGGCTTCACAATTTGTTCTAAAACTAGTCGACCCATTTTTGATGATATCGGTATAATAATTCTGGATCAGGAATTTGAAGAGAATCAGTTTGTAAGACCACTAGAGTTTCCAAGAATAGATGGGCCAACGCTTTTTGATTATGTCGACATTCAAGGTTGGGGAAAAGGGAGGGAGCCTGGGCACATGAATACATCGTCGGTTTTAAGAGTTCTTAAATTAAAAGTTTGGGATAATGAGGACTGTGACAAAGTTTATTTTGAAGAGAGTGGCGAACATATAATTACGGAAGAGCACTTTTGTGCTGGAACTAAAGAAGGAGGGAAAGATGCTTGTCAAGGTGATAGCGGATCTACTGTGGTAGCGACAGATAAAGGAAAGAACTATTTTTCTGGAATTGTTAGTTGGGGAAAAGGTACTTTTTTAACGATTTGTTAACATTTTTGCAAGTTCTTTAATGTTCGTTGATATTTTTACAATAACGTTTTGAGTTCAGGTTGCGGTAAAGGCCAATATCCTGGAGTATACGTTAAAGTTTGGAAATATATGGATTGGATTAAAGAGACGATGTATCATTACGAATATTTCGGCATTATTCCACCACCGCCAAAATATCCCCAATAAAGTATTTCCTATTTTATTTACAATTTTTTAAACAACAAAATTATAATAGGTACATATTTTGAAATATATTTACTACTTTAAATACATTTTTATCTGAAACTTACAAAACTATATTATTTATATAACAAATTATTATTTATTTTATAAAAACTTTAAAATATTTCAATAAATATATAAATAAAAATAAATAAACTTAAAATTATGTATCAATCTCAACCGAATCTGTAGGCAAAGTTGATGACATTTCTGGGTTTTCTGACATATCTGGATTTTCAGATACATCTGGTCCTGCAGTTGAAGTACAATTTTCTGGACTTTCACCGCGAGCTTTCATTCTTATTAAATTCCATTCTTCTTTGAACTTATCCAGCTGCTTTTCCCTTTCAGAACATTTTTTATCCTCTTCTGTAGCCTTTTCTTCTTCTAATTTCTTTTTCTTTTCTATAGCCTCTACAGCTTGTTTCAGTTGCGCCTCCGTTACATGCGCACATGAACCAAAACCACGTATTCTCTTAAGACAAATCATTACACGATGTTCTTCGTCCAGATGCGGTTTTGTTTGTTCATAAAGTACTGCAAGTCAATATTAAGTGGGTTATGTTGTTATATATGAAAAAGTATGATTGAAGCTATTTTTAAATGCTTACCCCAACATTCTCCCAACAGTAATTCACAAATATTTTGTAATACTTCTTCCAAAACTTTTCCATGAGCCATATCTTCTGCATTTTCTTCTTCTGGTTCTTGATCGCTTAAAATTGTAGCGTTTGGTTTAGTGACACTTTCCACTGCGGGAGCAACTGTGGTTTCTGTTGGGGCTTCTTCGGGACCAGGATATGGAACAGCATTTAGAATGGTGGCTGGCAAAAATTAAAATGTCTCTTTTAATAAATGTACTATAATTTAAAACTAATTTTGAGTTTTAGAGTAAAAATAAAATAATTACCTAGAACTAAGACAACAAAACTAATAATTTTATACTTTAAAGATAACATGTTGATACGAATTTATCTAGAATATATTGGTAGGAGATTGATTGTAAGAATGTATTTAAATATTTTGTGTTTAATTTTAAAGGCAAGCTGCAAAAATGCCATTGAAGGAAGAAAGTAGTCATTTCGTAATGTTTTCCAATCGATTTCGAAATCATATTTGTTAAAGCCATGTAGCATATTTTGAATGAAAGTGTTACATAATCTACTTACTTTGAGCAACTTGGGTACAGCATTCCATTGTGTAACTTTTTTAACACAAAAGAATAAAGTGGTGTACCAATATATTGTGTAGGTTTTGAGCAAATAATATTTGCGGTGTTTTTATTAAATGTTGCTTAATATTTTAACGTGCATAACTACATGGTGGATGGTCAAAAGTTGTACAATGTATATATTATATTATATATCACAAGTAAATTATTATTTTTAAATTTGACGCCATTTTTGCACTAATCGTTTTAAAATATTAGTCTAGATGTATAAAAAATGCTTAACATCTACATTTACGATAAATAAATTTAAAATCTTGGAATTGAAACGAAGTACGTCCAAATATTTAAAAAATAGATTGATTAAATGCACTGATAAGAATTAGGATTCATCACTCGAGCTGTCAGAATCCGACTCTGGTTTTATCGTTGTTTTAGATTTTGAAGTGGATTTTGAAATTGACTTTGAATTCGATTTTGAAGATGACTTTGAATTTGATTTTGAAGTTGACTTTGAATTTGATTTTGAAGTTGACTTTGAATTTGATTTTGAATTTGATTTTGAAGTTGACTTTGAATTTGATTTTGAAGTTGACTTTGAATTTGGCTTTAAAGTTGACTTAGAAGTGGATTTTGAACTTGATTTTGAATTTGGCCTTGAAGTTGACTTTGAATTTGACTTTGAAGCAGATTTTGAAGTTGATTTTAAAGTGGGCTTGGAAGTTGATCCAAGAGTCGGCTTTGAAGTGAAGTTTGATGTTGACTTTAAAGTTAAATTCAGAGTTGAATTCGAAGTTGAATTTACGGTTAAATTTGAATGAAGTCTTATTCCATAATCAGCAGCCTTAATTCTCATTGTTTTCCATTTCGCCTTCAAATAATACAGTCTTCCTTCCCTGTACTCCACTTCCAATGCGTTTTCATCCCTTTCTTGTGTATCGTTTACGAACCTTGATTGTTTTTCAATGATTGCATTTTTCATGTCATTTTCGGAGACTGATCTACATAGCGTGAATCCTTGTATCTTTTTTAAGCAAACGTTATGTCGATGTTCTTCACAATACCAGAACTTAGTTTTCTTTAAATACACTGAATAAAATCAACCCAATGACATTGATGAGATTAACTGTTTCTTATAATAATAGAATTTTTTGAAAAACTTACACCAACAATCCCCAACTAGAATTAAACAAGTGCGCCTTTGTATTGCATCAATTTCTTTGTCTATTTTGATTTCTTCTGGTGAAATGTTCTGTTTGTCGACATCAGTTTGAGAATAAATTAGAACAGCAGGATCTTCTGACGATGCCATCGAAGTTTCCACGTAACTTGACATGGCGTGTGTGACAAAAACTGTAAAATATAATGTAAATTATTTGGCTTGCAGCAATTTACGCAATGTACAATAGAAATTGCTTTCACAAACCATTTAAAATAGCAAAGTATAAAACGTCAATATTAGGGAGGGACCTCATTTTAAAAACAATTTTTTACTTGAGGTGGTGCTAAAAACGTATCTAGGTGATTAAAATTATAATCTAAACTTTGCAATACGGTAATTTTATTATAAAATTTGGATTTTGAGCATGCATGGTATTTTGGCTAACGAGGTAATACAATTTAGTAATTAACGATTATTTAAAGGCAACTACATCAATTTTCTTAATATGATAAGTGTGCATGCATGGCAATTTAATCAAGTATAAATTGGCAATCGAATTAAATGTATTGGCAATTAAAAAGAAGTAACCTTTTTGTATAATGTCTTAAAATAAGTTATTTATTTCGTGTCAGATTTTTTTGGCAATATGAACCATTATTAAGGATAATCCAATTTATTTGCAGAAGAGCCATTATGTAGGGTAACGATAATAAACTGTTTACATGCGGAATCATGAGCTAGTTTAGTTGTCTAGAAATATCGTTTTATACAAACTTAGTTTAAGAAAAGTTGAAAGCATTTTACATAACCGAAGATGATAAAACGGGAGTTTTAATTTTAAAATCGAAAGAAACAAAAGTTTTATGAAAGCAGAAGATTCACCTTCTCTTAGATCAATTCAGAACACATTTTGAAACTCAATTGAAAACCTTTTCAATTATAATTGATGTCAGGTTTATGTTTAAATAAATGAATTATCAACTACTGGTTAATCAACAAATCATTTGAAAAGAGTAACACTTGTGAAAACTGATATCTAATAATACATTCTAAAATATTGCTGGGATCAGAAATAAATTTGGAGCCATTCAAACAGAGCATGTAAGAAAATGTTTGATGTGTTCGATCGAATATCTTCAAATTTCATCAGCAAGCATAATAATACTTTTTGTGTAGATATTGTCTACAAATGTTAAAAGGATTTGTATTTCGTCGAACTAAATTTTTATCAGGGCAATTTATTTGCTGTAATGCTTGTTTACTGAAAGTGTTCGGCTTGCTTAATAAACTCAAGTGTGTAATTTACTTAACATGATTTGCTTTAGATATTTATAAAATCTATTACGCAGGATTCACAATTGTCAAAAATAATTACAGAGCATATAATTAAGAGTTTGACAGTAAAATTTAAATAGATTTTAATTACATGATGGATAATAAATACAAAACTAGAAAATATCATTATCAATTACAAAAACATAGTATTTGCCATACGGGTATAATCATTACCTTTGACTAAACATGGAATACATACAAGTTCGAAAATATACACAACTTGCATTTAGGACAGTCATAATTTTATTAATATTTATTAGTGAAGTTATAGTTATAGTGTATAAGTTTTCTCAAACAAACTTTACAACTTATGGAGATTTTTATACAAATACAGTGTTCATCAAGGATATTTATTCAAAATTGTTTGTAGTAAAATGGAGATTGAGATCTGCTCTGAGAGCTCAAGCTCAAGTTATTGCGTACAAAATAACTTTAAAATAATTAAGAACATTATTCTACAGCACGGACGGTTTTTACGAAAGCTTAAAGCTTGATACTTAATACCATGTTATGGAGAAGAAAAGGCATCAGTTATTGCAACGTGACTAAAATTTTCCCTAAATAATATTTTCTAAAACAGATTACAATCTTAATACCTCAAAGTTGCACAAACATTATTGACATATGTGTATAAGTTTGGGAAAAGGAGGCTTATCCGAAAATCGACCGTTAAAACATTTTGTGTTTCTGCGTGCTGTTAAGGGTTAAGCTTAAGTTTTTTACAAACACCTGTGTAAGTAATACGTAGACATGATTTGTCTTATAACATATGCGTAGTCAGTTTCACTAAATACCTTAAACTTACACCGAAGCAGCACGCAGAAACATAAAATGTTTTAACGGTCAATTTTCGGATAACTCCCCTTTTCCCAAACTTATACACATATGTAGAGCTTACAAAAAAAATATTTAATAGTTCTTAACAAGCAAAATATATTTTTACACAAACAGCTACATTGCAATGCAAATATTTCGTACAAAATATATGTAAAGATTAAAACTGCTTAAATATCGATGTTGTCATCACAAACATACAGATCAAACAACCGATTGTTGTTGAATAGCTACTAAATAAAATTTAAGTACCTTTTGCACTCAACAAAAACTGAATGCTCAAATCATTTGCAAGGTCAATCGATTTTAACGAGGTCAATTTATCTACCCAGTTCATTGGGCCTAGTGTAACATATAATGGAATTTGGGATCGGCAAAATACTTTCATCATTCTGAGGTTACTTGTACTTATTTCATTAGCCTTTAAAAGCTTAAAAATCCTATGTCTTATCAAAGATGACTCTACCGCAACATTAGCAAATCCCCGTACAACAACGATAATAATTAAAAATGCATCCACAAAAATAGCCATTACAGAAAACAGTAAGACACCGTTTTCAGCCGTCCAGGGAAACTGTATTATTACACATGTGCAAATAGACTCTACAAATACGCAACTAATTATTCCAAGGATAAGCAAACGTTTTTGTATTTCATTGAAAATTTTTACTAAAATTTGTATTGATCGAAATCCAACACAATATGTTAAACTGTTTACGTGATGTTTAACTATAAATTTTGGGAAGAATTCGATGAGTTGTATCAAGGACGTACCACAAATTAAATTCACTACGCTGACAAACGTAAAGGCAGCTGAAACACTGAAAATACAGTTCCAAAAATTTATGACAAAAATTATCAGTTTTACAGCACCAAGAAGTAAAACTATCCATATCGATTGTGACAGATTATTTAAAGTATCGGAACATTGTCCAAGTAATGCGTAAGCTATATACGAAGGCCTACATGGATTGCTCCAATGAATACCTAGTACGAACAAAACCATTGGAATTCCACTCAAAGGTACTAAATAAGCCAGATGTATACAAATTTTAGACAAAAGTTTACTATGACTTAAATTAGTAGCTGAAGCTCTGATTGTGTATTTTTGGACTCCGTTGAATAAACTACAAACCAGATTTCTATTACAATGAAACTGATATAAATACGCATTCGTTGTAAGACCCATAATAAATATTATTGAGTGGACTAATCTGTCAAAACCAGAAACATTTTTTTGAATCTCAACAAAAATAATTTGAATGAAAATAATAAATAAAAGAAGAGTGTGATAGACAAATTTTCTTTTGTGCTTTTTTAATAGAGATCTGTTATGCTCGTTAGAGGTTAGTAGTAACGTGTTCCTGGAGAATCGAAGAAGGGAACTTTGAAAAAAGTGACAAATTCTAAATAAAATACCAATTAAGTGCGTGTGTTCTTGAATCATTTTGGAGTAATAGTTTATTTCCTGAATCTGGTCACACGACAGGTACGAAAGGTAAAAGTTTAAAAACTGGAACTTTTTTGAAGCTCAGTGTCTTCTTGAAAAATGTTTTTTAGATTGCTCTTTCTGTAGTTGTGTCAGATAGATCTTATTACTTCAGTAAATCGCCTTAGTTTGAAAAAAAACGTTCAAATATGGAAATTTCCGGCACAGAAAATCAAACGAATAAAACAAGAGGTAACTTAGACTCAGGTAAAATGTTTTCTTCTTTTATATTTTTACTAAACTGTCGATGATTCAAACTATATTCCATGGATTTCGAAATTAAAATAAAACCACTGTTCGGTAAATTTGCACTTAAATATACATACGTACATACGTGTTTACATATAAATCAACCTTTATCTTTTTAATGGTGCACATGACAGCTAAATTTTCTTAATCATTATCAGGAAATTTCTTAGTAAATATTTGGTAATACGACGAATATCTTGAAGGCATTTGTCATCTCTCCACTTCAAAATTACAGTTTTTGGATTCAGCTATTAAAGTTATATACTCGGCGAATACAGGTTTTCGACGCATGTAGTTCGTAAAATTTCTGTGCAATAATATTTTGAAGTTTACCGATATCATCTGTTTTCTGCCTTGTTACTATATTTTGTTGGTGTTTTGTTGAATAAAACCGGTGGTGGTTTGTTCTTCAAAATGTTTGTTTTGTCTTTGTTTACTTTGAAAAACTTTGGAAAATATATTTACCAGTTTTGTAACATAATTCATGTATAGTTTTACACTTGTAAAATGTTTAAACCAGATATTTCGTCAATTTTGGATAAAATTACACTGTTTTTAGGTCCACAAAGCTTGAACAACATATGAATTAGTAAATATGTTTTTACACTTTTGGTTTATTCCTTTCTTTCGGTTGCTTAGCCCAGTATGAGCAGTTAGTGTAAAAGCCACAACTCAAACAATCCAGCACATGAGTTTTACGTGCTACTAACACTTATTAAAGCAACAAACACAGCTTTTATATTTGTCAGTTTCAAGAATTATGATTTTGTTGGAACAACAACTAAATTTGAAACATAGTTCACTGAAATCAGCACATAAAATCATAAAAATAATCGAATTTGTTTTTGTTTTTGAGAAATTTCTTTTATCCAAAAAAGGGCAACGCGTTCGAAATTGTGCACTTTTACAATGTAATAAATTAACATAGAAGAAACTACTTTCAAATTGAATTCAAAGTGGTAGTAAATATTATTTTTTTTAAACTAGTTTCGACATGGGTTTTTGATTTGGTGTTAGGCCCACTGTCTCATTTGAGTGGTTTGCATGTGGCATAGTACATGCTAGACATAGGCTTGGTATGCACGGGGAATTTATGAAATATGTTAAGACTGCTATTAAAGTGAGACTCCGTAGTGTAGCAGCAGCCGTAAAAGTGTGCTCCTACAACCATAAAATGACCTATTATGAAGGTTAAGTTACGTTGACATTGACATTTATTCTTACGTTTGTTGCACAAGTACAACATATAGATAGAGCTTTATCAGAACAAGTAGGCGTTTCCACCAATGGTGATTAGTTTTGGGAACAAAGAACATGCGATTTAAGCACGTACACAAGTCATATCTAGATATCCTGTTCTATTGTATAAGAACGTTGATGTATAAGCAACATGAAATAAATTGTTGGGTTGAGATTTGATCCGGAAAATTCTGCTGTTTTAATTTCAGATATCAATCAATTTGAGTGTTCTAAAAAATTCCTTATGCGAACAACGCACGAACATATGCGAATTTATTTCTTTTAAGAAGTTGTTTTTTATTCAAAAAATACAAATCGTTTTGCTAAATTTTGCATTTCCTAAACGTAGAAAATTAATATGAAGGAATCTGCTTTCAAATTGAATTCAAAGTAGTCGTAAAGGTTGCTATTTTTGATCTGGTATCGACATGGGTTTTCGATTTGGTGTTATGCCCCCTGACTGATTTCTGTTTAATAATATTTTGACGTTTACCGTTATCATCTGTATTTTGCCTTGTAACGATATTTTGTTGATGTTGTTGTTGAATAAAACTGGCCTGGCCGGGATTAAGTTTTTGAATATTGAGTAGTTTGCTTGTGACATACTACATGCTACACATATATACACTATCTTGCACGTGGAATTCATGGAATAAGTTAAGACTGCGATTAAAGAGAGAGACTCCTTAAAAGCTTGCTGTAAAGACCATAAAACTGCATATTCTGAAGGTTAAATTACATGACAAAATTTGGTTACGTCTTTTTAAAAGTAGAACATAAGGATAAACAATTCCACTGTTCCACTATTGTATGTAGTCAAAAGTAGTACATGGAAGTAAAAGTGACTAAAATGACCACCCCAGAGGATAACTCGATATTTGGATGTAGTGAATTTTAACATATTATTTAGGACTAGAGGAACACGTTTTGCATAATTATTGTCCCGAATGGGGGGTTTGAAGGTGCCATGTGGGACCCCAAAATGACGCCTTTGTAGTTCAAGTGGTAGTGTTCCTGGAGCATCGTACAAAAACTTGTTCTAAAGGATCAAAATATGTCTAAATTATTAAATAATGATAATTTTAGTACTTAATAAATTTAGACCTTATACTTTCATATTATCAATAAAGCTTATCAAGTTTATGCTATGACAGGAAACGTATTGTTTTTGTACAAGACAAAGTATGGTCCTATGATACATTAACGAAGAATTTTAAATTAAAAATCTGGAACAGTTTTGCTAAAAATTAAAGTTAGAACTATATTTTTAATTTCTGTGCTTGCATACATATTGGGAAAATAAATTTTTAATGGGAGATGCTCCGCTTTAAATTGTAATTTTGCAAGATTTATAAAACTATCGTTTGGAATTAAACTCGTTTGACTTTAAGTACACGGATATTTACACAGCTATATGTTTTGCTGTTGCATTTGCTTGAGATTTTATTTCAAGTTTGTACTTCTTTCTGTAAAAAATTGGTATTGGTATTTTTTTGCTTTGTAAATTTAATTGTTGTAAATTTTATTTAATTACATATATCTTGGCTCAAGAGTACATTTGTCATTATTTTATTGAGAATTTAAATCATAGTAAACTTCTAGCATTGCAATAAATGTACGTTATGTATTCAGTTGAATTTGCAAATATTTTACAATGACTTATTTATTTATTATTCCTTGAGTTACAGACTACTATGATTTATGCTTAAAGAAATTATCACATCAGTTAAGTAAGTATTTGACTTACAAATACAACAAATTTGGACAATTTTAGTGAATATTTGGCACAAAAGAAGAATGGTAGTTGAGAAAAAGATTCGTTCCAGGTAATTAGCGGTTTCCCGATTTCCTAACCTTTTAACTCTTTTTCATCAATTAGTTTTGATTAGCATCTTTATAACTTATTGATAAGGAGAAGCCTTGTGTGAGGAAGAAAGCAGTTGTCATCAAAACGTAAAAAAAAACTAAAAAAACATCATATTGTAATCATCACATAAAAAATAGAAGCCCATTTCCATGTACAATGCGACATGCAACAAACCATACACATCAACTATGTAAATACATGGTTGTCAAGGTAGTTATTTTTGATTTAATTATGCCCACCTTTCGGCAGGCCGGAAAAAATTGTTAAATTCTCATTATGTGCCCTCCCACACAGTAATCTTTAGTAAAAGGCGAAAGATTAATATGTATTTGTGGGAAGACCAGAGATACACCGAGTTGAACTTTTACAATAGAACCCAGCCTAACTTACTACACAACTGATCATCAGCCTTTATCTTTTCATGCTTATGAAATAACTAAATTTGATCTGTAGTGCAAAGTAAAATATTTCACTACAATGAAAGAATTGTGGTCGTTAATATTGTGCATTTAGTTAGTGATAACAATTCGTTTTTACAGAGTTTAATTAACAATTTAATGGTAATATTCATTTCTCCGTACAATATAACTAAAAATATAGAAACCAAGTTTCCCACATTTTTTATGGGCAATCTGGTAGCACACTTGTATACATAAAGTAATGAGTATGTGTATGGAACGGGAATGCTTACACTGCAAGTAGGCAGAGCTTGGTCTGGCTGTGCTTGAAATATATAGCTAACAAGAAGATGCACAAGTAGCTGTTTTGATGTGTGTTCTTATGCCAACGGCCATACCACGTTGAACACACCAGTTCTCGTCCGATCACTGAAGTTAAGCAACGTCGGGCCCGGTTAGTACTTGGATGGGTGACCGCCTGGGAACCCCGGGTGCTGTTGGTATTCCTTTTTGCACTTGTTGTTCACTTTTTTTGAATTTTATTCTTTTAAATGTTTACTAAATTGATTTAGAACTTTTATATTTAGTTATGAATTTTATGCACAGTACTTATATTTATTAAAAAATCAAAATAAACATTTTTCTAACCATACACAATATCAATCACATCGTGTCACTTTTTTGCACTTTTTTGTTTCTTTTTGATGAAAGCTACATACAATATTGAGGTACTCTTATTGTAACAATATATTTCGTTAAATGATTAATGTTTTGTACTTATTTATTTCACTGTTAAATATTTTGTGTCACAACCTTACAATTTACGATTTTGTTTGTGAACTTCTCTCTGAGAGTTGAGTTGATTATGAGAGATGCTACCATGCCACAAAATTTGAAGATTGAGAAAGCTGGGGGAAAAGTATCAAAATATGATAATTTTCTTTCTTACTTACAAAGTAATACAGCAGCTGCAGTTTGAAAATCTACTCTTTGCTGCTTAATTACTCTAATTCTAATTATCCTTCAGATAAATATTCATGCAAGAAGAAGAAGGCTAAAATATATCAGAGGGCCACTTCATTTCACACTGACTTGATTTGATTTGCGTAAGAAGCCTTAGAAAATTTACTGATTGTGGCAGCTAGACAATGTAAGGCTTTGATTGAAAATTATTTAAAACGAGGCATAATTTTTTAATGAACCAGAACCAACACGTAAAATAACAACAAGAGTGGCAGATAATAATTGATAATTATTATCTGCCAATAATAATACTTACTCATATTAATAATCATCATCATAATCAATTTTTATATTTGCCATGAAAACCACTTGTTTCGTTCTTGCTTCTCTACTAACTAACTACTATACTTAAATATTGTATATCATTTTTGGCTCATTAACAAATCAAAAAAATCTTCCAACTATACTAATGAGAAAAAGGCATAAAATCCATTTTATTTTTTCATCGTTTCAACAAGATACTTTACAAAGTATACAAAAATTGTCTTCTTTTTTAAATTGCCAAGTTGAGCCAATAAGGAAACTTGGGATACCGATACCCATACCATACCATCAACAGCAGTAACCAATATTAATATCATTTTTCCAAATTGATTGTGTCTTTTTCATAACCTAATCACCCATTCAGTCTAGCTGTGAATAAAAGTCAACCTTCAAATAAAACAGTAAACCAAAATTCTTTATACATTTACTAGAATAATAACAAGTATCAATGTACAAACCCGTTAAAAAAGGAAAGACAGGTACGGAGAAAATCTGATATGAAAAAATCAGTATTGCGTCAAATGATTTTGCGTCATTGGCTAATAAAATGATATAGGTAGTTGAACGCTAAATGTAATATAAGCATAACATATATAGGAAATGGATATTACACATATATCACTATGGCGACGGCAACGGCTACAGCCACTAATCATAATCAATAGGAAATATGTGAATCTGACAAAAGAATTTAGATAAGTTGCGCGGATATGTATACTAGCGTTTTATTAAATGTCCAAAAAGTAATCTCTGAAACAATCAACTAACACGGGAACTAAAAAAAGTGCCGCTCGCAAACCACCAAGTGAACTGTCGATTCTGGGTCATTTGTACTCGTAGATTACGATTCTGTAATCCTTTTTGTGTAAAACAAACAAACACATTTACCACGTAGATACGCATTATTTAAATTATATCGTTAAGCTGCAATTAATGTTTAAAATAAAGTAAAGCTTGTTGGTAATTTTGCCAGAAACCATTCTTTTAACTTTATTTCGTCTTAAA
>JAQFXM010002232.1:0-25951 GCA_034693345.1 Entomobrya multifasciata
AGCTACAATTTTCAGTAAAAGTAAACTGGAAACTGTTGCTGCACAGCTAACTTGCTATAAATCGCTTCGCCACTTTGGTACTCCTAGCTTGATGGGTTTATTATGCATATTTTTTGAGGTCAGGAAACTTGCCCCAACGTGACCCGAGTCAACTTATTTTTAAAATCTCAAATTAAAACATGTTTTAATGTCGCATGAATGAACTCATCTATTAAAACTATATCATTGGGCAAAATTTTAGGTCAATATGTTGACCCATTTTAGCGCCAAAATGATTTGAAGTTCTCATTTTTTACAATTAAACACTTTAGCGGCATTCAACTGAGCAAAAATGGAAACAATTTTATTTCTACTGAAAACATAATAATTAGTTTTGCAAATTTTGAGCACATTAGTCGCAAGTTTCCTATATCCTGTTGTCAGGTTTATTCTCTGATATGATAAAATATTTGAGGTGTTTTACATGACAAATATATCGTTTATATAAATTTTGTTGCTCCGTTCACACTGATTAACTGAAGCGTACTTCAATTCATAAAATCCTGTTTTATTAAACAAATACCGTGTCAAAAGTAAAGTAGATCTCTGATATTGAATAATTGATAGCATAAGAATGTTTTTAGAGCAAACAAGAAAGCAATATACGTCAAGTATTGAAAAATGGTACATAAAAAGTGGAAAATTATCACAATAGAATACTCATACCAAGTCCATTATAATAAACATATTTTCCACAACTGTAAACAAATTGAATTATGGTTTATCTAATATCAAGTAGGTACGTCCAATTTTGTTCACGATAAGATAAAAAATGCAAGCATCAATAAATAGGTGAAAATCACAAAGCAATTGGTGCACATTTTAAAGATAAGTAAGAAGGGATTCATTTAATGCATATATTTCCATTTTTACATTAATCAACTTTTCATTCATTTATGTGAATATCAGAATTCCCAAAAATGACATAAATTTAATAAATCCTACAATAAATTTTACAATTTGGACTTATCTTTTTAAAAATAACTTCAATACATTAAATATTTCATCAAGCATTTCTTAAGACAACGGATCCTTTTCCAGTTCATTATTTATTTCTTGATCCATATCGTCATTCATGCATATATCATGTTCCTCTTCCTCCATTTCCTCCTCATCAAAAAGAGTCCCACTTTCAGACTTTTCGTTATCCTGATTCCCTAGTAAACCTTTACCCAAACAACTTATCCTTTTATGTCTCCACAAACTATACCCACAAGAAAATACCTTCCCACAAATTTCACAAGGAGACTTTTTTTGTACCGTACTACTTGCCTCACTCTCCACCCCAATTTTCACCCTTTTTTCCCCCGTATCCCCAACCCTTTCCCCATGCAACTGAATATGCACCTCCAATCTATTCCTATTCGGAAATCCACATCCACACTCGTCACATCTCCACTTTCTCCTAAAATCTCCACTATTTCCATTTCTCTTTCGATCCCTCGGCTTTTCCAAATACTTTCCCAAGTTTCCTTCAAATTCCTCCGTTCCACGTAATCCCTGAAATCCTTTCAGCCTATCCACAAGCTTATCATAATGACATCTAATCATATGCACTTGAACCACCCTTTTATCTGCCTTCCTCGTCTTATCTCCTATTGGACAATATTTACAATCAAATGTCGTATAGCTTCCCTCCCCATCCTCATTACAAATTGGTGTAACCTCCTCCTCCAAAGTTGTAGAACAACAGCTTGAAAACTCTTCTGCGTTTAAACCAGCTAATTGTTGAAAGGGAAATATGTGTTCCGGATGTTTCCCAATTATGTGAAATTTACAAGCTGAAAAGCCATGCATCACTTTTTGGCAAAATGGACAATTATATTTTGTTCGTTTTTTACCCTGCGGGGTTATTTCATCGGTGGGTTTTATAAACCAAAACGGTTTACGTTTCATAACGTTATTTACAAAGTGCTCCTTTTGAACTTGTAACGATGACGATGATGATTGGCTGTTAACGTTGACGTACTCGACGGGGATTGGCTGTAACTGTAACGACGAATGCGGTGATTCTTGTTGAATATTATCTTCATTAATTAGGATTTCCTCTAATTTAATTGGGCAATTAGGTAATTGAGATGAAATGGGTAGTTCATCTGATGATAAGACAGCTTCCTTTTCGTTTTCATCTTCGGCTTCTAATTCCTGTTTAATTGGTGTTACTGGTAACTGGCATCGTTCCAATTGTAAATTTGGACAATTTGTCGTTTTTAAGGTTGAGTTACCTAAAAAATTTAGAATAAAATTTAGGGTTGATAATTCATAAAAAGAAGTTACGTTTATTTAATTAAATTACTAATTATTAGTAAATTGTGTTACATTTTTCTATAATCAACTCTCTTAGAATTCGCTCTCCTTCAGTATCTTCTCCACTGGATCTCGTAATGTTATTGGTGGTGCCTTCACCCGAAATTAAAATTTCCATCAAACTTCTCAAAAAATGATTGATCCACATTTGTGTAACTTCTAGTTCTTTAAATAAGCTAGATAATTTACTAGTTACAGATGTACACTGTTCACATAATAATAGCCCATAATCATCATGTGTATCTACATTAAATTTAGCTACTTTATCTAAATCAATTTTAAAATCTTGACAAATGGTTTTCAATTTAATTTCTTTAAAATCTTGGGAATTGTTAAAAGTTTTCGAACAAAACAGACACACTTTTGGATAATTTTTCTGGTCAATATTACCCCCAGGCCCCTCAGGATCTTCATAACTTTCACCAATATAACTATTTAACGGATCCATTTTAATTAAAATATTTAAAATGTTACACTAATTATTTTTAATACTGAAACATGTAAAGCAATTTATGTTTTAGTGAAAAGTTTTTATTGGGAACTTTTGGCATTGACTACACATGCCTGTTTGCCTGTAGCAACAACAAAAACAGCTGATGTTCAGATTAAACCTTGTATACAAAATGAACCGAAAGACGAGATTAAATGAAAGTTTTGAGTTTTAAGTGTTTTGTTTACTGAACTGAATTGTAAATTAAATTTTAAACTTGAAATAAATTTACGTATACTTAATTAAAAATGGATCAGTTAGAAAATGAAACAATTTGTGAGCCAGATCTAAATGACTTTGATGACAGTGACATTAGTGGTGGTGGTGGTGGTCAACACAGTTCACAAGATAATTATTTCATCTGTTTATTCTGCTCAAAGCACTGTTATAATTCCACCAATTTACATAATTTAGACAACCCTGATCTCAAAAGAGTATTCCACAGTTTACAAATTAATACCACCAACGATAAAATATTTAGAAGACCAGACAATTCAGCGTTGATCACTTGCCAAAATTGTTATACAGTCATCAATAAACTTTCCACCTTATTTAAGGATCTGGAGGTGACCAAACTATGGATCAATCATCTTCTACGCAATTTAATGAACATAATTATTTCGGGGGAGGATGACGAAAGTGTACAAGATGATTATGAGAAGGTGGTATTACGGGAGCTTATCATGGAAAAATGTAAGTCATTAAAAATTAATAAATAAAACAGAAAAATAATTAGTTATTAGTTTGGAAATATTTTCTAATTAATTTAATCACTTATTTTTATAAATTTGGTAAACAGGTATCTCAACTGTTAAGGCTACATCATTACCACAACTTAAACTTAATCGATGTCAGTTACCCGGAAACGAGCAAGAAACCCAATTTATTGATGAAGATGACCAATTATCGACCACATCATCTTTAAATACATTAGTTAAACTTGAAGATGTTAAAAATGTCCAGTTTCTAGAAAAGGACAATGGTTCGCCAACTTCGCCAATAATTACATCCAAACAAGCCATTACATCAAAAAAGAAATCTAAACCATTTTGGTTTGTCCACCCAACAATTAAAATATCCCCGAGCAGTGGTCTCAAAAGTACCAAATTTTCTTGCCCCTTCTGCCCCCGATTTTTTCATGGAATGACCGCCATAAAATTCCACTCAATAAGTAGCCATCCCGAACACATATTTTCCAACTATAAATCCCCCGATCTAAATTTCCCCCAATTTCGGGCCACCTGCATCGCAATATTGGAACAAGAAGTTGTAGCAATTAGTAATGAAGACGGTATCGGCAGCTTTACAACTTTTCAATGTAAATACTGTCCGGATACATCCAAACATAAGAACAGCTCGTCTAAAAAAGTTATTCAAAAACATCTTATAACGAATCACTATAATAAACTTGTGGAAAGTTTGGAAATATTGCAAAGGGGACATGGAACGAGGGAATTTGATGACAAAGTGGCAAATTACTTGGGAAAAATTGGTTGTACCGAATTCAGAAGAAAATGGAAATGTGGAAGATGTGAATGTGGATTTCCAAATGTGAAAAGATTGGAATGGCATAAAAAGACTTGTGATGGAACAAGTGGGGGAAAGGGAAAGCAGGTCAAAGGTCAAGGTGGGGGTGGGAATAATGAAGCAACTAGTACTGTTCCAAAGAAGTCACCTTGTGAAACATGTGGAAAGATTTTTTCTTGTGGGTATAGTTTATGGCGGCATAAGAGACTCAGTTGTTTGAAAAATTTGAGAAATGGAAAGGAAATAAAACAAAATGTTGGGGAATTTGGACAGGATGAAATTATTCAAGAGGAAATGGAGAGGGAAATTTTACCGGAAGTAAATCAAGAGGATCCACTATTGTAAGATAAGGATACTAGAAAAAAATTCAAAGTTAATTTCGAATTAAAATTTAAAATTTAAAATAAATTTCGAGTTAAAATTTGAAATTTAAAGTTAATTTCGAATTTAAATTTAAAATTTAAAGTTAATTTCGAACTTTAAAGTTAATTTCGAATTAAAATTTAAAGTTAATTTCGGATTATAATTTAAAATTTAAAGTTAGTTTCGAATTATAATTTAAAGTTATTCTCAAGTTAAAATTTAAAGTTAATTTCGAATTAAAATTTAAAATGCAATTTAATATTTTTTAAACAGATTTTCAACCGAACTATTACCATTATCCCCTGAACCACCCCCGCAACTGGACCAAATAGTGAAACTGGAGGATATTGAAATCACATTTTTAGAAGAATCCGAACAAACGTTGCCATCATCACCCCCGCCGCCCCCGCCATCAATATATTTTTGTTCCGAAGATGTCCAAATGTCACCATCCCCAGTAGTACCAAATTTCCATAGGGCACCCAGTACCTCAAGACGACCAACTTTGGAAACTGGTGGTGAATCTGAAGCCACTCCTCAAAATCCATTTTGGTTTGTAAAGCCAACACGTGCTCAAGCTGGTGTAAAACGTGCCAAATACTTTTGCTTATTCTGCCCCAAATCTTTTAATGGTTCCAACTCCCTAAAATTCCATTCAATTAATCATCATCCCGAACATATATTTAGTGGACGTAATATATATGAATTGACGGAAGATCAGTTTCGAGCATGTTGCTCCACAATTTTGGAGGAGGAGGTTACCCCAATTAGTAATGAGGATGGGGTCGGTAGCTACACAACTTTTCAATGTAAATATTGTCCAATCACGGCGAAATCTGCAGCACATTGTGATAAAAGGGTTATTCAGAAACATTTAATTGGAGATCATTACGATGTGCTTGTGGGTCAACTGCAGAGATTACAATATTTGCAGGGAACAAAAGAATTTGAAGATAGGGTGGGGATACATTTGGGGAAGAAGGTTAATTGTAGGAAGGTTTTGAGTAATATGTTTAAAAGGAAATGGAAGTGTGATGGGTGTGGATGTGGTTTTCCGAATGTTAATCGATTGGAAAGGCATGTATTAACTTGTGAGGCGGTGGTGGGAGGTGAAGGTGGAAAAAAAGATAATTGGATTCAAGAAACATGAGTCGGGGAATACTACTCCGAAGCCGTCGCCTTGCGATACTTGTGGAAAGGTTTTGTCGAGTGGGTATAGTTTGTGGAAACATAAGAGATTACGATGTATAAATGGATTGTTGAGAAAGTTGGAGAAAGGGAAAGATGAAGAGGGTTTTGTTGTAAATTTAGAAGAAGGAGGTGAGGTGGGGGCAGAAATTTTACCGGATGTACCGGATGATGAGGATCCATTAAAATAATGATAGGTTAAGAATATGTTATGAAAACAAGGTTATTTTACTGTTTGACTGTAATTGCAGGAAAAATGTTGTTTTTTGTAGTACGTTTTACAGTATGTTTTATATTTGGGTGTATCTGAACTGTGTGGAAATCTTTGTAATATATATATTAATTTTTATCTCTAATTTTTTTTTTACTTTAAAATGTCGTAGATGGCATAATGGACATGTATTTTGAAAATTGTGTATTACTTGAGGTACAGCTCATCTAAAAATGATGCATTTTGGTTTGTAAACCACCGAATGAAAATTGTTAATAGGTTAGGAATGAAATTCATTGTAGAAGTCTTGTCATCTTATGAATAAATGCTAAATTAAATTGTTGATATAAAACTGATTATAAAAATATGAAGTTAAATGATCTGTGAATTCATAAAAAAATAATTTTACTTATTTTGAAAGTACCACTTACATTTGTTTTTATAAAGAACCATGAAATGTTATTATTACAGTGCTCAGACTTAAAATACTCGTGGCTCACCGATCCAAGTATCCTTTAAGGTCTTCTTAAATTAATATTTTGCGTTTCTTTTGTCCTGAATGACAAGTTGACAATTTATTTGATAAAAATTAAACTCCATTCTTTACAAATAAATTTAGTGGATTTTGGGACAAAAACATATATAGAGAACCAGTAACTTCACACATAAACAAGTACACATGAAGGAAAAATGTACAAAATATATTCTATCCTTTGAAACGAGCGTAGGTATTGCTTTTGCATATTCCTCGAAAACAAAAAGTGCACTTGGTACAACGACAACAGATCAATAAACAAAGGTCTCAAAGGACTTATGTCAATGTCAATTACAGTCTCTGCACATACTTTTTCGTGCAAAATGCTTTTGAACGTTATTGCTGCTTAATTTTATGAGATAAACTGACAATTTTAATATATTTTACCATCGCACTACTTTACACATTCAAAAACAAATTTGTTTCAGGATACATTATTAAAGTTATTATAGAAGGCCCGAGTAAGTTACGTTTAATAATCAAATGTTAAAATTGCATCAAATATTCTTATAGACAAAGTTCTAAAAAATTCTCCAAAGAAACCAGCACCAAAATATCCAAGAAAGCCGTACTTTAATTTAATCGGTCGAACTGCACGTGACTCCTGCCTAACTATTGTGTTACCTTTACTCTTGTGCTTACAGTAACAAATTGTAGACCTTAATATATTCAGATCTACAGCAAATTTTCCCTTCTCAAATATATTACACAACTGTGACAACACAATGCAACTGCAAAAAATCATCAGAACCAGAACACAAAGCAGCCAATAATACAGAACTGTGCCGATTTGTATAGCTTTGCATGGAACAACTATCCAGCAAATGCAGACAGTTAACCAAAATATGTAAGTTACGGAGACGTATATTAACCTATTGATAACGTCTTCCAGACAATTCCACATTATTTGAAATTCCTTGTAAACTTTGTTGAATTTAGTAGCCTTTGTGTAACGTACTATCATTTCTGTATAAATTATGTTACAACGGTGAAGTATAGTAAATGTTATGCATAATATTTAATTCAGTACTCTAACAGGCTCAAAATCTGCAAGAAAGAAGAGAACTAGTCTAATGAAAAATGTAAGAACTATGGTGATACTACTCCTATACATAGGATCATCCAGCAATTCTTCAGATATATAATATAATGGTTCCAGTCCTGTAATAACGAAAGCTAATGGAACTGTAAAAGTAGCAAGCGCAATTATTGGAACCACGAAGAAAGGTGAAATCTTAATCGAAACTTTTCCGGGATTTCTGACTTTTTTAGTTAAACAATCTATATTTTAAACAGAATTTTATTAAGAGTTAGGATCAATATGATGTTATCAATGCAAGCGAATGTACTTACCATTTTGGATTTGATGAGCCATATATAAAAGTTTGTTAACAATTAGTAGTAATACAGTAATGTCATTTGCGGCGATTATCAGAATCGTCAAAAGTAACGCGTATGTGCAGCAAATAATCATTAGAATAATTGCTTCGATAAGTGCAAAACCAGGTTTAGAAATTAACGTGTATAAGAACGCAATGCTACCACTGGCTATACAAATGATAAGGGTTTGAAATAAAAATAAACACCAACAAGACCAGGCTTTGATGGAAACTTATTTAACAAAATTACTTTGTAGTCACTGTCCCATTTTAGTGGAAACTGCCAAACAAAACAATAAAAACTTGACAGAAACTTAAAAACACTTATTTCGTAGTGATGCAGTACCATTTTATGTTTTTTGTTATATATTCAGGTGTACTTGCTTCCTGGAGTTACGAAAGTAAAATGACACAATTTAGAATTTTTTCTAAGGAAATGTGTCATCGTTTAAAAATTAGCTCGAACATTTGTTTATGGCTACAATGTGGAAATATTTAACTTTTTAAAATAATTAAATATAATTAATATTGAATTACACTTACACAAGTATACGTGTATAGCCTAGGTGATTGTCATACACATTTACAAAACGCTATTAAGCACTTAAAAATTTACTTGTTTTTATAAATATATGCTTTTAAGGATATGACCACAATTGATATGTGCTTTGTTTTACTTATAAGTTGAACACTTACAGAGCACAAAGTTTAAAGGAAATATTACGAATTTACGTAAATACAGGCCAATTTAAAAAAGACACGTTGTATAATGCTCTATAAATATAATTCGTGACATTTCAATATTTAAGAGTTCAAATAACTGTCCATAGTACAATGAACTTAGTAATCATTTAGTTAAAATGAAAAATTGAAACATCAACGGAAGAAGTATTTTAAAACAAGAATACAAGATTTTGAAAATTAAATACTTAAGTGGAACCTAGAAATAAATGCACAGCTTTACTACTTAGAGTCATGATAGGATGTCTGTCTGATATAATACAAAGGCTCAAATTGGGTAATATGAAAGATAAAATGAACAATAAACATAGTTGAAGTAACTACGGTAATTGTTTTGAATGGTAAAGCTTTAGAAAAATAATGTTGTGGAATTTGGATGCATATTCGATAACTTTATTTAATAGCCTTTTTTCACCAGGAGTAGCATGTGCGGAAAGAAATCAAGCAGTGCATGAATATTCAATTATCTGCAAAATGAGAAAAGCTTAAAAATAATATGGGGTGAACACTTCAATGTAAATATGCTGTTTATTATGGTGTTTTCATTTAAGGTAAATAAGCTTGGTTTTCAAAAACTTAACTTATCATGAACCAATAGCAAATCTATAACACGGTCTTTCATTGTATTCACATAGTCAACTTGAAAATCTTTATCAACAGGGCCAAGAGGTTGGTACATGATTTTTAGTGACCTATCCGATTTTGCTCTTTTTCGTTCAACTTTACTTTTTAAAATTTCCAAACCATCCCCAGTGTAAACATGTAACAATGTTAATGCTTTAGCAGATGCCGGGTTCGAACCAGCTACAAGTCCCATGGCACATACAAAACAATATCCTCCAAAAAGACAAAAGCCAATCAGCCATAACAAAACAAATTTGGGTAATATATTAACAAGTAACAAGAGAAGAGGTATACAGACTACTAGCAACCAGAATACGGTTGATATTCCTAAAGATACAAGTTTTTCTGAAGCCTTTTGAGTGCACGCATAGCAAAGTAAAGTTAGCAGTGGTAATCTAATAAACTGCTTACACAATTAGAATTATCACATAACACATAATATTGATGTAACATACCATGAGCATGGTGTTTCCGTAGCTGATTGTAAGTTACGAGCAATTGATTCAGGCCTTCTTTCCTGTCTAGATACATGAACACAATGACACTGCATCCAAAGCTCAACATCCAAATAACGAGAGCAGAATTGCTACAAGGAATGTAATGATGGTTGTATTATTCCTACAATTATCCAAAAGATAACTTTGTACTGCGGCAGCAATTGCTGAAATGACGTAAAGAAAATTCAGGGCCATGGCAACAGAAAAGGACATCACTGTTTGCCATCTTGGTCGTTTGATTATTAATAACCGGCTTTTGTGAAGATTCCAGTCAATTATACTGGTCGGTAAGTACCAAAATGACTTCTGATACAGGAATATAGACACATATTAAAAACTTGTAAAAATGTCGATTTAAGTTTTGTGGGCGATTATCCAAAGGCAAAAAAACGGAATGATATGACATTACATTTACTATTGCATACTAAAGATTAATGATAAAAATAGCAATTCGGTTCTATAACTTAAGGTAACAGCTATATATTAAGTCATAATTATGTCCGGTTTATGATACGTTAGATATTTTCTAGTTGCATAAGATATCAGCCAATCTATTTACATATTTATTGGCTAAGACGGATTTAATATCGACAGAAATAATTGAGCAAGTTTTACACAATGTTTTATTAAATTATGACAGGTTTTTTTGGCTACCTGAAATGTATTTATAAATTTTGTAGTTACACAACTGGAGTACTTGGTGATTCATTTTTAGCCAGTGTTTGTAGTTCTATGCTTAATGTATCCAGACATTATTTATATGGGATTATACAAGCAAAATGAACAGTTACACGAATTCTGTTTTATCTTAGCCCTGTATTGTAGCCAAATATAGACTTAATCCGGTTATAAAAATTGCATTATGGAGAATCTAGAAAATATTGCATTTATTAGGATGGATGCGCACAATATGCAAACAAAACAATTTATATATTCGATCAGGTAAACCAATTTTTTGACAATCGTATTCATTTAATGTTCTTAATAAGCTTATCTAAATATTCATTCTCGTCTTCCCCAAAAT
The DNA here is from genome assembly GCA_034693345.1 of Entomobrya multifasciata. Lineage (NCBI taxonomy): Eukaryota > Metazoa > Arthropoda > Collembola > Entomobryomorpha > Entomobryidae > Entomobrya > Entomobrya multifasciata. The sequence continues at coordinate 10,926 of JAQFXM010002232.1, forward strand.
TTATTTATTATTTTTTCGTATTTCTCCATATTGCAAGAACCATTATGTTTCAAATTAGCCCACAATTGAGTAAAAAGGGTAAAAATTCATTAATTACAATCATATTATCTCTTCACTAAATCATGAATACTGATTACTCCTCACATATTATCCAAATATTTTGTACCTTTTTAAATAACAATTTTCGTTCTTCAATTATTAAAACGGTTTAAAATCGAATTACACACAATTACAAAAATACACGTATGAAAAATGTTGGGACTACAAACTGGTATAAAAATTACTGAGATCGTTCCCTTTACAAAACTATTATTATTTCAATTGTGATTAGCTTGTACTACAACTCTATTATTCCCAATTGGTCGGAAACTCCTCGCTACTTGCTCCATAAACATTACTCTAGAACAGCAATCATAGTTTCCATGATCGCCACCATCCTCCAAAGAATAATTCCTTATTACACGACAATCCTCAATTTTATTCTTCAATTCTTGTTCCGCTTCGACACTCATCTGAAAACCAACACGACATAATAATCCCATAATTAAAAATTACACTCAACATTCATTACCAATTCAATACACAATTAAAATCGTGTTTATAATTTTACCTTTGCACCAACACAAATTTCTACAAACTTCAAAGTTGGCATGTTCAGGAGCCCCTTAGAAACCGCAGGATCCGACAGCTTGGATTTCCCACAAAGTGCATCAAATTGAAATCGCTCCAATCCTAAAAAATTCCTAAATTACTCATAAAATTCCCCTTTTAATAAAATATTTAATAAAATTTGATATGAAATTTGAATATTAATAATTGGTTACTTTTCAAATCACTAATATTCTTCTTCCCTTTACTCCTTGGATGCCTATACACCTCCCCAAAAAACATTTTATTTTCCACTTTACTCCCGAATCCACAAACCAACTCAATCAACGAATCCCCCCAAATCTCACAAACCACTCCCACCGTTCTTTCATTCAACACAGTCTTCAAAATCCTCAACCCTGGCATCATTCCCCCCAGTACCCTTAATCCATTCTCTTTATATTCATAATCAATTTCCAAATGACTCAAGGTTTCAATCTGAAAATCACCCATTCCTATTCCATTTCCAAAATATTTGGTCATATAATTATCTCGTTTAGTATTATATTCATATAAAAGTTCCCCATTTTCCGCACGACCTCCATTTTCAATCATCCTTTTCATCTCCTCCCATTTCCCATAGCAACCGAAGTCAATACACAGCTTTTCCAAAACTGGTGTAAATTTCAAAAAGTTAAAATTATGACACACTGCCCCCAGTAAACGCAATTCTCTCAAACATGTCATTGTTGTACCATCCAAACAAATTGCAGAATTTTGAATAGTAAATGGCGGCAAAAATATTTCCAAAGTTTCCAGTGATCCACTCACAGATTTAAAAAACCTGCTATTATTTTCCACCGCCTTTGTAATAATTGGAAGTTCACGATACACTGATTCGGGTTGTCTGAATGGCATCAAATTTAAAACAACTGACTTTAATGGCAAGCCAATTAACTCAGCGAATCCCATATGAACTTCCTCATAAACTGTTAAAGATTTTAAAGTTGGGTGACCATCCATTTTTAAAATTTGGACTTGTCTAGTTTTCATACCAACTTGTTGTAATTCAACTTTGGTCAGTGCCAATTCCATCAAATTTGGAATCTTCCAAATAAGCAATTGATGTAAAGGCTGGTCGACGTTTCCCAGAAATTTACACTTTTCAAAATGGACATATTCCATGAGCGGTCCAATAGAATCCCAGAATAATATAGCTTGTTGATTTTGTGATTGACCGTTACAAACAAGTATGTCGATTGTAAAGTTGGCGAGTTTATATTTTGAAAAGGGTCGTTGGGAAAACCGGTAAAAGCTGAGGGGATCCTGGTATATTTGGAGGAAAGTTGAGAATTGAAGACCCTTGGATTCCGGTTGGGTGAAGGCGGGGTCATCAGGAACGATTGTGAGAACAGCGGATTTGCGACGCCACAGGTGAAGACTAGCTTCATACCAGCTGGTGCAGACAAGACGTAACTGCTTGAGTGACTGGAGGTCGGGATTGATGTAATTAATTATTATGCTGACCAACTGCAATTAAAAATTAATTTACAAGTTGTATTTTTAAATGAAGCTTTTGGATGATGACCACCAATATAACTTTTTATCTACTTACCATTGGAATTAGCAAAGGATGTGGACCAATGTGGTAATCAAACTGTTCAACTTTAATGCCATCACGGAACAAGGTTAACAGGTTATTCTGAATTGTGGCATTTGGGATTTTATCAGTGTCTTCACTTTTCTTTACCCTTTTTGACCTACCACTTGATGGAGAAGCTGTCCTGTTGACAGTTTCCGTTTTTATTTTTCTAGGCATTGCGACGTGACGTAAGCTTACCCAAATTTAATTAGTTCTTCTGTTAAAATTAACACTTAAAAAAGATTAACTGATTTAATAAATGTTTTGGGAAAATAATTACACGTTTGCTTTAAATTATAAACCTTGTTCTTGTTAAGTTAGTTTGACTAGTGAATTATTTATTGGCAATATACAATAAAAAGATTGTTTTGATGCTTTAAGAAATATAAACTGAAAGCCAAGCCAGGTAAATAGATTATATGACAAGAGGAGAATAAGCGTGTAGCCTAATCCAGCTGTTTGGTTGTCACGTAGGCAGGTTTTCTTTGTTTGGGTGTACAGGTTGATGTATGGAATACTTGCATGCATTTTTGAAGTTTTGTTATTAATGCAATTGTAGTGTTTGAAACTTTTAAAAGTTTGTCTGTTTTTAATCAAATATTTAAGTTTTATTATAGAGTTGCTATACAATTTACGCTTGCCTTGCTTTTACAAAAACATTATTTAAAAGAATTCTGTCGACCACTTTTTTAAAAATTAAAACAAAATTTCAGCTTATTGTTAAATGACCTGCTTTTAAATGTTTTACCACACATGTGCATCCATTCAAGTGAAATCTGTTGCACTAAATTAATTTAAATTTTAAAATATGATCCACGTTTTGTAATTGATTATTTATAAACCCGTCGGTAAAAATTACTCTGCTTCACCAAAAAATAGACTTCTTTCACAACACTCATATTCCTTATCATTAACTACAACTTCCTTCTCTAAATAATTTCTGATGAAACAGCAATTCTCAGTCGCATTCTTCAGCGCTTCCTCAGCTTTTAAGCTCATCTGAAAAATAATAAATGAATACTTGATAAGTTAATTGTGAATAAGCTAATTTTAGAAAGAACTTATTTCTTATAATTGTGTCACTCTTTTTACCTTCCGACCAACGCAAATTTGTACAAACTTCAAACTCGCCATTTTCAAAAGTCCTTTGAAAACTGCATCATCCGTCAACTTGGATTGCTCTCCACAATATTTATCAAATTGGAACCTCTCCAGCTCTAAAAATAAAATAAGATCGTTTTAAACATAAATTAGGTTTAAAAACTAACTTCCATATTTTACAATGTATGTTTTATTTGAACATTTCCACTTACTTTGCAAATCACTTATATTCTTCTTATCCTTACTCTTTGTATGCCTATATTCCTCACTGATAAACATTTTATTATTCACTTTGCTCCCAAATCCACACCCCAACTCAACCAACGAATCCCCCCAAACCTCACAAACCACTCCAATCGTTTTCTCACTCAACACAGTCTTCAAAATCCTCAATCTCGGCATCCACCTTCCTAGCAACCTTAACTTTATATCCTTAAACTCATAATCAATTTCAAAATGACTCAAAGTTTCCATTTGAAAATTCTCCATTTCCAGGCTCACATTCTTCGTCAGGTCCAGTATCCAAGTTTTGTGACGAAACAACGCTGGATCATCTTTCCCCATTTTTCTAATCTCCTCTCTCTTCTCAAAGCAACCCATGTTAATACACAGCTTTTCCAAAACTGGTGTAAATCTCAAAAAATCAAACTTTTCAAAAACGGGCCCAAATAAATGCAATTCTCTCAAACAACTCATTATCGTCTCTGTATTAAAACTAATTGGAGAATTTTGCAGATAAAGTGGAGGCAAAAATATTTCCAGTGTTTCTAGACAACTGCAAACTGACTTGAAAAACTTGCTGCTATTTAACGTAGCAATTTCCAAAGTGTTGATTGCATGATAGGTTGATGAAGGGCGACGAAATAGCATCAGATTTATAACGACCGATTTTAATGGCAACTCCAGTAAATTCGCAAAGTTCATATTTATATCCTGGTAAACCGTCAAATATTTTAATGTTGGGTGATAAATTTCACCAAAGCCAATAGCTGTGTTACCCGTACCCGGGTACCCTTTTAATTCAACTTTGGTAAGTGCCAATTCCCTCAAATTTGACATCTTTTGAATGAGCACTTGATGCATTGGCTGATGTACTGTTTCCAAAAAGGTGCACTTTTCAAAGTGAACGTATTCCATGAGTGGTCCAATGAAATCCCAGAATAGCTTCGCTTGTTGATTTTGGGATGGACCGTAACCGTTACAAACATTCATGTCAATTGTGAAGTTGGTCAGCCTGTATTTTGAGAAGGGCCTTTGAGAAAATCGGTAAAAGCTGAGGGGATCCTGATATTCTTGAAGAAAGGAGGAAAATTGAATGCCTTTGAATTCCGTTTCCGGTAGGGCGAAAGCAAGGACTGGAATATCTGGGATTATTGTGAGAACAGCTGATTTACGGCGCCAAAGGTGGAGACTAGCTTCATACCAACTGCTGCAGACAAGGCGTAACTGTTTGAGGAACTGGAGGTCGGGAATGGTGAAATCGATGATAATATTGATGACCTGGAATGACAAAATTAAAAGAAAACAATGCGATTAACTAATCATCGTATTATTGGCCAATGTTAATGTACTTGATTAACTTACCATTGGAATTAGCAAAGGATGTGGTCCAGCACATCTGTTTTGGTAACCATCCATCGTGTCATTTGTGGTACCACTCTGTTTAATTTTCTTCACTCGTTTTGACCTTCTAACTGGTGGAGGGACCTTCTTTGCAGTTTTGGTTGTTCTTGCCATAATAGTGATCTGCTGACCTTGGAGTCCAGTAGACACACTTATAAAACTTGCGATTGAGTGCTGACTTAATTATTTTGAAATATTTATCAGCAATTTTTATTTATGTTCGATGATGTTAATATTTAATTAAATAAGTTACGATGATTTAAAAATATAGACGAATAAAATTAAGAATGTCTTGTTGGAATGACGAGGAAGATAAATGAATAAAAACGTAAACAAACAAGATATATAAGCCACAGGAACATCCAAAGTTGGCAAGTACAAAACAAGTCGGTATCTATACCCATCTGTTTATTCGGCACATCAGTCACCTTGATTAGACATACAGGTAGTTTTACATTTTGATGTTGGGAGTTGAGATACTTAATGTATGCACCTATTATATGCCCGCTGCAACAGCTATCATGAAGACGGAGCTGAAACAATCATGCGATGCATGATATTATTGAAGAGTATTGCTGTCGACAATCATAAACGCTTTCAGATGAGATGTCACATGTGTTTCGTATTACAGCATTAATCCTGATTTTTGACTATATGGGAACACCTTGAACTAAAATGACGTATGATTTATGTATTGCTCGATGAGAGCTTTCGATTGGACTACTCAACTCTACATTTGAACAATTTGACATTTTTCGACATAGATCACTAACTGTGGGTTATGACATAGTGGCCTAAAAATCAATATGTTTCTTGCTCTTGATTATAATGACTTGCATGACCAATTGAGTAAATTTATTCAACCGTTTTTGGACGTATCGAATTCACTGACGGACAGTCAAACATGATTAACATAATTACCCGCCGAGTTACTTTTTCAGGTATGTGATAAATCGTTAGCACGGTATCCAAGTATCCATGTGTACCATTGTTCACTATTCAACATAAGCATTAAGATGCATACAGTTTTGAAGTCATAAATTTAGCTAGGGTTTCTAAGGGAAGGATCTAAGGGATCCAACCAGTTTGTTCTTTACCCATAGTAAAGAATTTTTGTTGGCGTTGTGCTATAATGGGTTTTTTACAAATCGATAGTTCTCAGACAGTTGAAAATCGATTTTATTTTTCGCTATAAAAAATGCTATCCCTTGTTTTATTAAAATGTTTGATATAACTTTTTGGAAGTTCGTTATGAACCGGATATTAGTTTTCGTCTTTTGAGCTTACACTGAGATACCTGCGTCCTATTTTCTACGCGAACACACGCTCCTACATCAACAACCGTCTAGTTTCCAAGCTACACTTATATTCTTAACAAATTTCAATAAAAATTTCTTAAAGCAAAATGTCGCTTACTGCAATTATGCTCATCTGGTCGCTACTCCTTTTATTTTTAAACTCAACATTTTCACAAGAAATATCCCGTAAATACTCGGATTACCAATCAAAGACGTTTCTTAAAAAACGTCGTTTTGACACAACACCAAAAGATTTCGAAACCCAACTTTCAATATTTAGTGACTGCATAGTTCACATAATAAACTTTGAAGGAGTTGACATAACAAAAGAACATCCCAAAACCAAGTACACTCCACTTGTACTCACAAGATTTGATATTATTAGTGTGTACTTCAACAATTCAGATGATTCCGATAAATTTATTCTACCTTTCAAAAAAGTTCAACAGCTAAAAGTGGAAAATAATCGCAAAATAACTTTTGAAGATTGGGATAGAATTTCTACCGAAGAATTTACTTTTTCGAAACCAGGCACTCTAATTCAACGATACCGTGAAACTTGTGCTGTTCATATTTACATGCATCCACCAAACTGGAAGAAAAAAATACATTGGAAACCTATATCTGACAAGGTTTCGATTCCGACGTTAACTCTTCTTTCGATTGAGTTTTGGAACAATTTTCATAAAGTCCAGTATTCTGATACATTATATCGTGATAGTCAAATAAACTCAAGATGGCATTATGAAATATTAGTATCTGAATACAAAGCTAGTGATTATGTTTCTCTGGTTTGGTCGATTGGACACCTTTACAATTTACACACATTTGATCAACCTCCCCGAACAAGGTGGGAAATGATTCATTGGAGAATTGAAAAAGACATTAATAAAATCACGTCCATTTATATCTTTTGTCATCATTGTGACCCTTGCTACTCACATCATCCTGTTAAGATTGACTTTGAACATTTTGAGAGCATTCAAGCTCTTCAGAAGAAAATAACCCTTTTAAATATTCAAACAGACAGTATTACATGGAAACTGAAACACTTTTCTCCGCGTGATGAAAGCGGCAACTTTAAGCCATATTTCAACTTTAATACTTTTGACAAATGGAATAAATTACTAAACCTTGACACTAAGAACCTCTACTTGTTTACTGAGGTTTATGGAAATGTTTCTCAAGCGCTTTCCGATCAAAAATTGATGTACTACGTGTTTGGAAACTCGTCGTACCAGATTAGTGACAATGTTATAGACCAAGAATCTGAATATTGTCGAAAAAGCATACAATGCGGCTGTACTAGTGGACATATTGACTACATTATGTTTCCCCGTGTGAAATTTTATGAAGCTGCGATAACGTTTCCAATGCAGTTTCAATTTCATCAAGTGAACCTAAAGTTTGCGGCTTGTGGTCATGGTAATAATGACAGATCTGCGTTTTATGAACTAGTGTCCAGCTTTGACAAATATTCGTGGGCTTTCATTCTATTGCATCTTTTTATCATTACGCCTGTCATGTTACTCATATTGGAATCAATTTGGCGTTATATCCACTCACATATATCAGTTACATTTTACGCTGTTTGTCGAACTTACTTTCAATACAGCTTGGCTTGCTTTAAGACGCTTATTGGACAGAGATTTCTGGATAAACCGTACTTTTATTTCCACTGTGCGTCTTCAGGTGTAATAATAATGACAGTTTTATTAACTCAAATCTACAAAAGTGAAATGTTACCTAAAATTGTTATTCCTTCACCTACAATACCTTATACTTCTTTTGACGAACTTGTTAAAAGAAATTTTCATATATTTTCTTGGACAAGCCTTGATTTCGGATTTAACCTATCTTATTCGGATGTGTGGAAGGCTTATAGTATATGTAGGCAATGTTTTACGAAAGAAGGTCCTCATTGTTTTAGATCAGCTGTGACTTCAAAAAAATACAAGACACAACATGATCTAAAACTAATTTCGGACTTATTGACTGCATTCATGGTTAGCTCGTACACTAAATATAAACTAGAGGACGAAGTTCATTACTGCGGTTACGATTTGCAGCTTAGCGAAAGAGAAAACTACATTTTAAACCACTCTGTAATAATGCCTCTTGATTTTATGTACAAAAGTGCAGAATTAGATCGTATATCCGTATTACAGAACTGTAAAAAGGATACAAAATCTGCAGTGATGGAAGACGAAGAAAGTATTTTGAGCCTTAAAGTTGCATACAATAATCCAACCACAAGTGCTTCTTTCAACGGAGCCATTTCGTTTGGACAAGAAGTACTTGGTAGCTACGCCAAAGGTTTTGTTTTTAAAGGATGGATACCTGAAACAGTTTTAAGAAGGATGCAGGGATTATACTCATCAGGTATTTTAAGATGGCATGATCAGTTCTGGAAAAGATATTATCAGGATAAGGGATTGTTACAAGATTTTGTAGGTAGTAGGAAATTTCAGGCTGTTAGCATTAACGGAAGCATTAAATTAGTATTCGCATTGCTTTTAGCAGGCGTTTTACCTGCCTGTTTGTTCTTCTTAATTGAAAATACAAAAGGCATGGTAGTTTTATTGTTTAATTCAGGAGTCAGCTTTGTTTCCAAATATTTAAGAATACTTGAACATAATTTTAAACAACAAGGATACAACCCAGGTCAAACTATTTTGTCGTATTTAAAACTTATTTCGTGTTTTAAAACTAAGAAAAATAAGGTTCGGAAGTTCATAAAGTAAAATATAATAAATAATACTTAGGAACATTTTTAAGCAACCGTAAAAAATGTAATGTGGATAAAAATGAGTGTGTAATATATTAGCAACAAACTTTTATGATGTAAGGCATAATTGAATTTACTGTTCGATGAAATCCAAGTTTCTATTGCAGTCCTAAAAATGTACATAACCATAACAAACCACTTTGTAAAACATATATAAGTATATATGAGCGAAATAGTATCTTTTGTAATGGTTTAATTTGAATCCCTTGGTTCGAGTATGATTTGAATGCAAAAAAATAAAAATCGATAATCCTTGACCGGTTCATACGAAGCAGGGCAGGCAGCTAGTGTTTTGCCCGCAATGCTCCAAAGTAATTCGACGATGTGATTATAAAAAAGCTATTTAACATAAAATTAATCAGTTTTCAAATGGGATTAAGTAGAAGCAAACTATTATGATAAAGAAATTAGAGCACAAATCTAGCAGATATCTTCGGAAACGAAAGTATTGTGTATAAGTTTTGTAAAACCAATAACAAACATTCATTTTTCAAAGTAAAATGCTCGAAATTTTATTAGCCTTTACGAAGGTACATCATGCTTGTGGCTCGGTGATCGTTAAAATTAAATACGTAGCAATATGTTGCGTAGAATGATGAAACTATTGTTTCAAAACCATCTTCGCATGAACAAATTTTTTGAAGTTAGACACATGAGACATATTATATGGAGAATGCTATTGCCGAAAAAGGACTTTAAGAATACTGAAATTATTAAAAACATCAACTCTTCATGCTTTTAGTTTAAAAAAATGATGGCATAACAACCAATTGGATTAAAAGGTACCAAGAGGTATTTTACGTAAACTATTATTTATGCTTCGAAAGTTTTATATAAGCCTTTTATATAAATCTGCAACATATTACCGCTTTATGAAAAGTACCTTGTAAATTTATTTTATAAAATAATACAGAAGTTTAAAACAATACTTAAAGGGGTCAACACGAAATCAAAATATTTGATGGAAACTAACCCATGTATGTAAACCTTGTAATCTCAAGAGTAACAAGACCTGTTTTAAAAATATACTCGTTATAAACATCTACAAAAACTTTCGAAAATTTTGGACCAAATAATCATGGAGCTAGGAATTTTAACCATATTGGTAGTTTTAACTGATTGTGGTTATAATCGGCGGTTTAATTTCACAAAGCCTTCTTGGTTTTTTGTGAACGTATCAACATTTGGTAGTTTTCATGATGAAACCATGAAAATTGAACTTGAGTCCAGACTGAATACTTCGCAAAATGCTCTAAAATCATTTCGTACAGACCGCATAGATTTTTTAAAAACTTTAAAACAATACAATAATCTTAAAGTCAACCTAAGTCCTTTTTTCGATAACCTAGCCAGAAGCCACTGCTTAGTAGTTCTTAACAACTTTCGAGGAATAAACTTACAACAATCTGGAAACTTTCCTTTAATTTTACGACGCATTAATTATGCACATGCTGCGGAAACCATACATGAAAATAAACGAACCAGCAAAAACTCAGATAAGAATATCATGTGGATACCATTTGGAATGACTTCATTTTCTAAAAACTTTTCACTCGCGGCAAATTCAACACAGTCATATTTTCAGACACTTAATTATCCTTGCAAAATTTCCAGATTTTATACTGCAATAGTTCCTTGCATGTCATGTACTTTATCTCATGCTCATTGTGTAGGAGTAAATTTGGATCTATTTTCAGTAGCAATAAAACCTTGGCAGTGTCAAATTGAAATCAATCTTCTGATGCCAGTTTTTATGTTTGCGGTCGGTAAACATACTCATATATTTACCCACACAAAATATTTTGAAAGACATCGACGGAATGTAAGTCCCAGTGATCGTGCTTTACTAAGCATTCACATTGATAGACTACCAGTACAGGAATATACCTCTAAATACTTGTCGAATTGGATACCATCAATTTTGAACTCCGGGGATTCATGGCACAGGACGTATAATATTATTCTAATAATTGGGTATGTAAATTGCCAACAAAGTGAATTCACTGATGAATTTTGCAATATTTCTCAATTCCACGTTACTGTTGCTTGCGCTACATGTTTTAACGGTTATTATCTAAAGGAATTATATTTTCAAAATACCTATATCCATCAAATCTTTAAAATTGCAAAACCTTCGCCACAGCAACAGTTTTCATGGAATTGGTACTCTGAAGAAAATAAACTGCTGAATGAACTAAACCTAAGAATAACCTCAAAGACAAAATCCAAAATAAATACAATTGATCATGTTCTACAACAGTTCAAATTGACATCCAATATTCAAAACCGATTAATGATAGCGTATGCATCAGTTATTCGAGTTTTATTTGGAAATTCTAGTTTTGTCGAGATTGATCCTTTTGAATTTCTCTGGTCAGATTCGTGGTACAAGTATAAGTACAACCCTTGTTTTTCGTTTGCCCATACACCTGTGAAAGGTCATGGGACATTTAAACTTTCTAACAAATTGAGTAACCTTCATTTTGTAAGCTGCGGATTTCAAGGAGTACAAAATTTACCATTTCTAGAGCTCATTTCTGTTTTTCATAAACATATTTGGCTGTGGTTATTAAAAGCAATATTTGCTTCAGTAATTTCTTTTATTAACGTTTCAAGCAATGTGAGCTTAACTGATGCTATAAAGATTTTGTTTTGTGTTTACAAAACCTTTGTAGAACAAGGAGACCCTTTTTCTATGAATCTTATTAATAATAAGCATTTTCGTTTTATTCTTTCTGGCATATTGCTGGCAAGTTTAGTTCTAAGCAATGCCTACAAAACTAGCAACGTTTACAATATCGTCACTCCAAGAAAACCAATTCCATATCAAAAAGTTGAAGAGTTGTACAGAGACAACTACTCAGTATATAGTAGGATTGCTCATATTGACTATAGTTTTACTCAAAATGTATTGGTTGGGATCTTTTTAGGTTTTAATATTCATATGGGCAGCTTTGCTGAGTTTTACAATTTGTCATACAAAATGAAAGGCAAATATCTAAATATAATGAGAAACGATGCTAAAGTTATAATAACAGCAAAAACAGAATTAAATACAATTAGTAATGAAGAAGAATTAAAACATAATATTAAATACAGCAACGTAAACGAATCTAAGTTGCGCCTTGATATTCATCAGTTGTTACCCAAAATGCTTGCTAATCCACTCGAATCGTTGGCTTCACTAGCAAGATCCGGCTTGCCCGAATTCCAGCTTTTAGCAAGAGATCAAAGAGAATCCAGGTTTACTTGGGGGAAGTGGGCACGTAGGTTAACTGATTATTTTTCGAACGCACAAGAAAAACTGATTCTTGAAGATTTAAAAAATTGTTCAAAGTCAGCATGGATTTTGCCTTTGAGTTTAGCTGACAGATTGAGCAAAAAGTTGAAAATATTGCAATACCATTCGGATGTTGGACGTGAAACTTACAATCAATTGGATATTTCGGTGAGATTTAAAGGTTTAATACCTCCACATGTTCAGAAAATGTTTTCTGTTATACCGGAGGCAGGAATATTTGAATGGTGGGAAAGATTTGTTGGCAATTTTGGGACAAAAACTGTATTTTCAAGTGAAATACCAAAGACACCAAACATGACAGGAAATATACTAGTGATTTTTGTTGTTTGGTTGTCCGGTTGTGCTTATTATATTATTATTAGTTTTAGTATTGAGTTTTGGAGGCAAATACTTAGAATTATTTGCTTTATTTTTACATCAGTTCTTAATATTTTACTTCGATTAAAAAGTTTTTTCCATCTTGTTCACAAACGTATAGCCAAAACCGATTAGCATGTTGGACGTAAAAAAATACTGGTTTTTAAATTTTTTTGTTTGAACTGTGTATAGCCAAGAAATAAATTTAAAAAGACTTTATTCTTTATTTGTAATTAGAGTGTCATCTAATTAATGATCTAAAAGACATATTTTCAAAAGTTGCTGAATTATCAACTTTTTTGAATGCATTTTACAACGTCTTGATGATTTTATCAATTAACATAGTTCTCCCTTCTTGGTAATGTGACGAAGTTCGTTTTTGTTTGTGAAGGTTATAAAGGCTCTATTTTGCTAATGTAAGCAAATTTGGCCAACTTGTCTTTTAACATTAATTATGTAGCATAAATTAACTTTTGTCCTTTCTTTAGCTCAGAAGAGCTATATAAATATGCCCAATTTTTGTCGCGTTATGTCCTGTTATGTTATGTGCAGCCTTCTCACCCATCACTCAGGCTTTCTTACGCTCTCAGCTTATTGTGCCACATGTTTGTATTTACATTCTACTTAAATTATTCTCCTACGCTATTTTATCTTTATGGACGTTTAAATAAACATTTTTGTGACTTTTCAACTCGGTGTAAATTTGCCCCAAAAAATGTCTCAACTTGCCCCGAAAAATGTCTCAACTTGCCCCAAAACATGTCTGAACTTGTCATAACTTGCCCAAGGGCAAACGAAGCACGGGGAAACGTGAGACAATGCCATAAAAAGGTGGGACAACTTGAGACAATGCCATAAAAAGGTGGGGCAACTTGAGACAATGCCATAAAAAGGTGGGGCAACTTGAGACAATGCCATAAAAAGGTGGGTCAACTAGATACAATGCCATAAAAAGGTTTGATAAGTTCAGAAAAAGGTGGGGCAACTTGAGCCAATGCCATAAAAAGGTTTGGTAAGTTCAGAAAATATCAGAAAAAGCCTAAACTTGGCTCTAAACGTTTGGAAACTCGTATTAAAGGTTATTAACCGTAATACAAAAATATTAAAACGTATTTAATTTAATTTAAATTTATTCCGTAGCTCTGAGCGTAACTTATATCTTAGCAAGATTTATTACTTGTCAATCGGCAGGTTGGGATCCTTCGTTGGGGATCCGAAACCAAATAATTTAATGAATTATAAAGGTTGAATGAAGATTATCTCTGGAGCCTGTAGTATGAATGTTTTATGAACAAAAAAATGTGAACTAAATAAAAATGGGAACGCAAGAAGAATTTGTTTTATGAAACAAGAAATTAACAAAGTTATCCATCAAAGGTCATAATTGATATTTACGTTCAAGATCAAATATTAGATAATCTTTTTACAATGCAAGCAAAACATTTTATTTATTTATTTTCGGACATGATAGGACGAAAAATTGAGGAAACTTGTTTTGTAAATTGGTTATAAAGGCAATGTACAGACGGATTATAATTTTTTGACCATACGGTATAGTCAATATTATTACGAATTACCATCTTTTTTATAATTTTATAGTAATCTTTTTTTAGCAAATCTGTTTATTTTGATGAGGACTTACTGCAGAGTCAAAGTAAAGGAAGCGAATAATTGCGAAGTAAAAAATGATTTACGCATTTTGCCACTGTTTGATATTGACATTGCGTCATTATAAAAATAAGCTTTTGGCTTAAATCGCAGATCCCAGCAATTTAATCTGACACTGATTACGATCAAATTAATACGCAAATCCAGAAAATAATGGTGTGCAGTTCTGCAACTGCGTGGAAGCTGTTAAATCATCAGATTAGTTTCCATTGATCATGTAGACTAAGTAAAATATTTTAAATGCAAAAATATAAATAAATTGCATAGAATCGAGTTAAACCATAACATAGAAGACAACGAAACAACTAGAACAAGCAAACGCTGATTTCTACTAATTAAATTAAATTTTTAAATTCTTTCAAAATACAAACTGATGATATTATGAATTTTGACCGTGCCACAAATTATGGATGCCATGCACTCATTTTTGAATTGAAGCCAAGTCGAAGCCGCAACACCCAAGCCCAAGCAAGGCAAGCATGAAGCATGAATTGAAGACAAAGACAACAGCTGACATGCCTCATAATATTGACACCAAACACATGTCAAATTTTGTGTGTCCAGTTAAAATTTTAATTGAACAGTTATGTCATTCTAATTAAAATGAGTGAACACGTGCTAAACGAGCTGCAACTTCTAACTGCCATGTACGACCCCGCA
>JAQFXM010002233.1:0-25946 GCA_034693345.1 Entomobrya multifasciata
GTGTCTATATAGACACCTAGGGTGCCTATATAGACACTTTCAAAAAATAATTATTTTAGGTGTCTATATAGACACCCTGAGTGTCTATATAGACACTTTCGAAAGTGTCACACTTGGGCCTAGACTGACAAGCTTTTCCATTTTATAAAAAAATCTTTTTTTTCTCTCTCTCAAATATACCGACACGAGTCGTAGTAACTAAATCTTCTACACATTGCTGGTGATGTCATGATGTGAAAACGAAACTACTTCATGTTTGTCTGTTTCAATTACAGTGAATTGCTAAACTATGCATACTGAAAATATACTCACACAAAAAAAATATTCCAAAATACAAACATTTTCTTCAAATTCATTTTAGAAGTATGATTATGCCATATTATACAGTTTAAAATGCAATAAACTACAAAATATTTCCATATTTGTCTTTCACTATAGTACAAGTACAGTACAAAATATTTTATATCACATAAATTAGTGAACAAGATATTTTTTATTGATAATTCTAAGCGAAAGATCCAGTAAAATATTTGTAAAGCATATCAATTACAAAGTTAGGATTTAACTTATTTCGAACGATCATAGTGTTCAAAATAGAGAAACATATTACATTTCTTATGAGTCTGACTGAATGTAAATATGTAACCGTCATGATTCGTAGACTGCTTCAATTACATATTTTTGTAAATTAATTTTCAATTTTGTTTTCAGTCAAATATAAGCACGAGTAAAACAATTATTACGTACTTCTGAAAAAAACAATATGCTAGTTTTGGCTTTTCGCTAAAAATAGATTTGAAATATTAGAAGGCAAAATTATACACTTTTTAGTACGGTTTTTATAATGAAAATTTGCTGATGATCCAACAGTACTTGATTGGAGCATTTTTTTCTTTGAGAAAATATTATAGTTATACTCTCTCCTTATGAGAAATTTTAATTTATGCGTATTGTGGAGGGCTTTATAACATGGCACAAAAAAGGGCCCGGGTGACTACATGAAAAACAATTTTTTTTGGAGAGCAGCTACATTGCAAAATGATTTTTTAATTTTTTGTTTTGCTCAAAAAATAAAACTCATGAAGTCCTTTGTTGTTTTTTTGTCCTTTTTTTCGTCCCGTCACAGGACCTCTGCGTCTCAAAAGTACGTAAATTATACTGTATTTATTTTTGTTTGCCCCTTGCTTTTTATATGTTTGCATGCTTGCATGTGTATGTTATTTTGAATGTTACCAAAATATATTAGATTTGTACATTTTTTCAATTAAAAAATATTCAATGAATGCTGTGAATAACAGAACCCTTCAAAATGATGAGTGAAAAAACACACAGTACCTTTTGTATTGATGAAGATATGCAATTTTAACTGTAGTGAAAGTTAAACATTTAAAATCTTTTCAAAATCCCCCAAGAGAACATTCCAAAATTTGAGATCCCTGATAATACACCGATAAAAATACTATAAACCTAAAATGCACTTTTTATGTTTTGTAATAAAAATATATACACACCACACACCTCTCACTTCATAAAACAAAGTAATACACACTTTTTTCTGTTAACGCAACTTATATGATCATAATCCAACCAACCATTCTAAAATTGAATTCCACTAAAAAAAAGGAAAGTGATGATAACGGCATTGGCTAATAACTGTGAAAATAATTGACAAAAACTGATCTAACTTTGTGATGAAATAACTTGAAGCATATTGTACCAATAATCCTATATATTTATATATTATCTCACTCTTGGTTGGATATGAAGGGAGGAGGTCAAGCCTGATTTCGTCAGGGTAAGTTGTTTCTTACGCTGAAAAAGTGAAAGTTTAGAAATAATTTTCTCAGAAAAATAATTACACCTAAAAAATTGAACGTGTTTATATTTTTGAAAACTACAGAGGCAGGAGAAAAAGATGTCGGAACTTGATGAACAGCTCAATGTCTACATTGAGGAATGGCGGAAACAAAAGCATAAGGAGGAAGATGAGCTTAAGAATTTGAAGGAGCGTCAAATCAAGCGCAGAGTAAGTTTTTGTAGAGTACAAATAGGATATTAGTGAAAGTGGAATGGGATGTATGTATATTTAATTATGTGTTTACTTAATTCCAATTTTCCAATACAGGGTCTTCGTATACAGCAAGAAATCGCTTTGAACGAACGAAAGAAGAGGGAAGAGTTGGAGCGACAGAAGGCCGCTGAACTAGTCAAGAAGAAGGAACAGGAAGAGAAGCGCAAGAAGGTTGAGGAGGGTGAGAAGCTGAGACAGCTCATCCTCAAGGCTGAGCAAGAGAAGCGAAGAAAGTTGGAAGAGGAGAGAAAGAAGCGAGCACATGAAGAGCAGCTCAAGCGTCTTCGTGAGGCTGAGAGCAGGAAGCAGCAAGGTGGTAAGGGCTACGGCTCCGGTGCCCAAGGAGCGGAGGGTGCTGCTGAAGCTCTTAGCAAGACAAAAGAGCAGCTCGCAGAAGAGAAAGCCATTTGCCTCAGCATCCGTATCAAGCCCTTGAATTTGGATGATATTAGCGGTAGAGATGGTCTTAAAAGGAGAGCTGACCAATTGTGGGAACAAATTCTAGTTTTGGAAACTGAGCGCTACGACTTAGAGGAGAGGAACAAGCGACAAGACTACGATGTATGTAAATGCGATATTTACCGTATATTTTTGCTGCCAGTTTTTTGGGCGTTTGAAATTTGTAAAAATTAGTACAATTAATATCATAATTTTTTTTTCTGTACAGCTGAAAGAGTTGAAGGAGCGTCAAAAGCAGCAACTTCGTCAGAAAGCCCTGAAGCTTGGTCTTAACCCCGAGGCACTCACCGGAAAATACCCTGTAATTGCTCTAATCGATTTAATTTAATTATACCTTACATGTGAACAATATATACTGAACACGAATTCGTTACACTTAAAACTTTAGCCCAAGATCCGTCTTGCTTCCAAATTCGAGAGGCGAGTAGACACCCGTACATACGAAGAAAGGAAAGGTCTATTCGAGGGCGTAAGTTATGAAGCATCTTTCCCATCAATTACATTGCCCATATATAATATACAGTACTGCCTCTAAGTTTGATTTCTTATATACTAATTACTTTAAATTTTAGGGATGCATTAAAATTGTTAACGAATTGCATGAAAAGACCTGGCAGGATAGAATGGAAGAATTCAAGAAGAGGCCAAAGAGTAAGCTGTGTAGTGAATTATTACACAAACTTAAACAAAGAGATATAGTTGCAAATTATGTGATACAAATTTTAAAATTATCTACTTTAAGTCCGCCTTCCCAAATGGTTCGGTGAACGACCTGGCAAGAAGAAGAACGACCCACCCACTCCTGAAGAGGAAGAACCTCCAGCTGTAATAAAACAAATATATTTGACTTTGACAAAGAGAAACAGTTTTAATCATTTGACTTTTGATTACAGCCCGATGCTGCTGTTGAGGAAGAAATTGTCTTCGAGCCTGAACCAGAGCCCGAACCAGAAGAAGAGGTGGAGGAGGAAGAAGAGGAGGTAAATTAGCATAGAAATTTCTCTCTAAGATTTATAGCAATTAAACTTGTACTTGACAAATTTGTTCTTTTTTGTAGGAAGAAGAAGAAGAGGAGGAGGAAGAGGAAGAAGAGGAGGAATAAGAACGCCAAAATTTTAACTATAACTTTCCTTATCGTAGATGATAAGTTATGTTACTCGTTCATAATGATAATAATAATTGATCAACATTGCATAATCAGCTATGTACACGACAATAATTTGCACAATATGAAATCTAAAAACTGCTCTTTCAAAAAAATCTGAGTCATGCTCCAACAACATGCTTTAATTTCTCTCTTGTCTCTCTCTCTAATGGTCTATCTTCAAGCAAAAAAAGAAAGTGAAGAAAAAAATTATTTTACGAAATTTATTTACAAAAATCATAAAAAATGGCCCTTCATTTTATTCGCATTTTTTTCAAGTTGGCTTTGTCTTCGTGTTGCTGCTCAGTTTTCTGCACGTATATTACTTTACTTTCCATTTTTCGTATTTAATCAAGGTGATCATACAAATAAAAAAAGAACATTATGACAGAAAAATGTTTCTCGGGACTTTTCGCCAGTGAAAATAAACTTGTATATACACATATCTGAACACTTAACCAAAAAAAATTTTTTATTCATTACTTTCACTTTTAACCATTTTTAATAGTCAAATACATAAACGATTTTACGAAGCACGAAAACTATGTGAATACAAGAATTTTCTATACGTTTTCCCAGAATATTTCATATCTAAAATCCATAATCAAATTATCATCCATTCCACAATATTATCGACAATACAATTAATAATTACATCCATTAAGCTCTTTCGGTGACAAACCCCTTATACGTCATTGTCACACAACCAGTTGTCCCATTTTTACCCTTTTATGTCCCGAGTCCGGAGAATATTATTTTTCACCCAACGTATTCGACATGCGATCATGCACATTAACCCATTGTGTAGCTGTTTAACTACATACAACAGTCAAACTTGCTGGATGGATTGAGAGGTGTAGAAGAAAACAGAGTTTGAGCACAGGAGCTGGTATGGTGGTGGTGGTGGTGTTTCTCTCGTGCATGTTTCTCTGTTGCTCAGCTCTGAGGCTGTTGCCACTCGACCCGAACCCTAAGAGTGGTCCACATGAAATGAGGAAGTGGCTTTAGTTACTGAACTCCTCCTGGTTCCAGGAGTTTTGCTCATGATTTTCCTTAGCCCATCTTCTTACAACGTATATTGTTATGTAAGCTTTACTCCTACGTATAAAAAAGTATGTAATGCAACAACAGCAGTAGCTCCAGCACCAGTACAATAAGCAAAAACAAGTTTTCCCTAAAATGTATCTATTGTTCATAGCTCATGGGTAGCTAACACAGAGAATACAAGCATTACGTACCCTTTTGAGCAAAGCACCACCAACAACAACAGCAAGCACACTGTATGGGGCTACCAGTTACTCTTATCCAGGAAAAACCAAGTTGCTCTTACTTAAATTTGTTAGGAAAAAAGAGAATCATGTTGCTTTCTCTTTCCTCAATCATGTGTGGTGGCTTTTTAACCATTACACAACACTTGCTTAACTTCATTCTACCCAGCAGCACAGCTACCAACACCGTTCTCTTTACCGTGATCAAGTAAGCAGACGGGGACAACGCATTTTTTGTGCACATTGTCGTGCATAATCATTAATTACCAGATTACATTGAAAGTATTTAAACTGCAACAAGATAATTTTGTTTTTCTGAACAAAGAAAGGAAGAAATTAAAGTTTACTTTGGTGCAGGAGACTAAAATTTATGTGAAGTTTAATTAGAGTAAAAGTTGGGGCATTGTGAAACAAGCTAAATTTAACTTTTAAAATCGAAATAAAACTTTAAGTACTTTGGGAATAACCCATGTGTGACTCTAGCAGTAGTTCTACTAATAATTTGCACTATTTATCGGATCCAATTGATCCTAATTTATCTCCAATGAGTACAACCAAAGAGGAAATGCGTGAAACCACTTCACCACCTGGGAAAAGCCCAGGTAGTGATGGAACAGTGGTAGGGGCAAAGCAGAATCAGGTAAATAATTTATACATACAAAATAGATATTATCTCTTTTACAATAAGATTTTAATGAGTAGCTTAGGATGTTGTGTAGTAAATAGTGAACATTTAAGGATTAAAAAGTTTGGTCTTTGATTTTGAAACTCATTCAGGTGGGCACCGTTATGCTCTTCGGTGTACCCATTGTTTCTCTTGTCATGGATGGAAAAGAGCGGCTTTGTCTGGCGCAGATTTCCAGCACACTTCTCAAAGATTTCAGTTATAATGAAATCCACAATCGACGAGTTGCTCTTGGAATTAATTGTGTTCAGTGTACACCAGTACAACTGGAAATTCTACGAAGAGCAGGTGCTATGCCAGTGACATCGCGACGATGTGGAATGATCACACGGAGAGAGGCAGAAAGGTTGTGTAAAAGTTTTTTGGGAGATCATGCACCACCACAAGTAAGACAATTTAATAAACCCTATTTTTTAAACAAGTCATTAAACCAAATAAATAGCTTATTATCAATTTAATGGTGAAGGCACGTGTAAACAACGTATCATTAGCATTTATTACATCAACACTTTTGGTCCAAAAATATTGAATATAGGTAGTCATAATATGATTTATTGGCTACATCATTATTTTTTAACGAATATTGCAAAATTATACAGTTTTTTATATAAAAATACAGAGGAAAAGATACAAAAGTAAGATTTGATTTACAATAATATTATTACATCCAATGTACTCCCACTGGAACCATTTACATTTATGAGATCATCATCCTTTTTCCTATTTACTGTAATAAAAAACTCTTATTGTTACGTTTTGCACGCTGACACACAATTCACAATGTACTTATACCATGTAAGCATGATACGAGGCTTTCATTAAGTTTATACAACAATGTATACACATGTAAACGATTTATTACCCATGAAGTAATACAATGTTGATAACAATAACAAATTCATACGAAAAGGTCATGGTCTTCATGTTTATGTACCTATAAAAAACAAATCGCATAAAATGCACCCTGAATCACAATGTTTTATGCTGGCAAGCGTATGCTCTGATGTATGAATATCCTTAGTTAGCTTACAAAGAAAACTAATATTTTTTTGTGTAAAACGTGCCTTTTTTAACAAACCCTATCACAGCTTCCCGAAAACTTTGCTTTTGACGTGTACCATGAATGTGGTTGGGGCTGCCGTGGGAGTTTCGTCCCAAGCCGGTATAACTCATCCCGAGCAAAATGCATTCGATGTTCATTTTGTCAATTATTTTTCTCTCCAAACAAATTCATTTTCCATTCCCATCGTCTCCCGGAATCTCGCTATGTTCAACCTGATGCTGCTAATTTCAATTCGTGGAGGAGACACATGAAACTGTGTGGAGATCCTCCTGAAGAGGTAGGTTAAATTTGAGCTTCTTTCATTTCTTGAAATGCACACATCCTTTTTTATACAAAACAGTATTTTAATTAAAATGCACAAGAAATACGTGAATCACAAAAAATGTCATATACAGGTTTTGTTTGACCACTAAATGACATATGGTCAACAATGCTATAAAACATACATAGAATTCTATTACTAAACCCCAAATTCCTCAGGCAAACTCATCAAATTCAGTTTCCGATCTGGCAACTGCACAGATTGTCCATGCATGGGAAGATGTTAAGGCCATGTTTAACGGTGGTACACGAAAACGACTCTTAGCGGCTAGCACAATACCATCAAGTTCAACCCGACATTCCAACACATCCAATCACGCCAATTCTGGCAACAGCAGTGGCAACTCTGGGAAAGGCAATTCCGGGAGCCGAGGTCATTCACACGGTGAAAGTCAAAATTCCAATGGCAATGCAAGCGGTAATACTGGAGGTGGTAGCAGTCATTCTCGCAGTGGTAATTCCCATCAATCATCCAAAAAAGAAGCAGCTTCTATCCCAAACCCATCTTCAAACGCTCCAGCTCCTTCACAACCTCACAATATCCTGAATAGTGGGTATACTCAGGATGCCCCAAACACAAGCAGCTTTCCTCATCAATCACAAACCAGTTCTCTTCTTCATGTTTCCAACCCATTGTTAAGCCCCGCTTCCAGACTAGATTCAATATGGAACCCTGGATTACCTGGACACATGTCTGCGGCTGCAGCGGCAGCAGTAACTGGACAAGGGTCACGTCAATGTCCATTACCAGGTTCTCCTCCTTTTACAGCTTTACCATTTCATCCATTATCCATCCCATGGCTCCGACGTCCTATCTTCCCATTTTCTCACCCTTTTGGTCCCACTCTCCTTAATGAGCAGGGGAGTACATGCCCAGAGAAGTTGGTAAACTTAGCGGTGGCACGTCAAAATCAATCAGCATTCAAGCCAGTATCCCGCAGCGTTGATCCTATTTTCAACTGGATTAATGGAAGCAGCTTAGGTGCAGCAGCAGCGGGAGCATTAGCAATGAGCCATTCAACGCCTGCCACTCTCCCTGAAGATCTCAGCTTAAACTCAAGCAGTGGTCATACGACACCTGGTGCTACTACAAACGGTAGTAGTTCATCATTGCCCAGCAGTCAACACTTTAACAGTAGCAACAACAATTTCATTGTCAATGGAGGGTCAACCCCCTCCTCATTTAATCTGAGTAAGCAACTAGAAAACACAATGGGACATGGTGGCAATAATTCCGGAAATGAAAAGCAACATAATCGTGGTGGAAGTAATAACAATAACAGCAAACATCACCAAATTCAAATCCTGACCACTCGCCACAGTGAAAGCGATGATGAGGAAAATGTCGATATTGAGTCTACAGGAGAGACTGAGGAGTGCTCGTCCACATCATCCATTTGGGTTTCCAGTACCACAGCATTGGGAAGATCTGGCAGGGCAAGCACGCCCAATCATTTCGTAGGGCATAACAATAACAATACAATCTTCAACAATAACAACATTGGCTTTTCACGACGAAAGCGCTCTGCAGCACCTCCATGTTATAGCTCGGGTGAAGAAGATCTGGAAGATCGAGATTCGCAATCAGACAATCAGGATGACAGTATCTCAGCTTGCGATCACTATGAAGAAATACGAAGTACCAGTGAAAGGGGAAAGACTGGGAAAAGAAAGCGGCTCTGGGTTAATGAAATCATTTCAACTACTGACGAGGATGATAACGGTGGTGGTGGTGGCAGACAAGCAAATATCAGCAGTGGCAAGGGAAAAGGTGAAAGCAAGCTACAGCGAAGCAGTTCCTCAGTAAAAGTTTTGTTGGATTCGCGGGAGTAGAGCAGGACTTATTTTTAAATGAGGTAAGATTTTTTTCACTTTGTTTCATTATTCTAATAAAAATTGCAAAGATTAATTAACTGATTCTTGGAGTGGATGCAAAATTTGCTTAATTACTTTTACTAAAGTAAATGTAGGTTAGAATGTAATGACTCATGACATAATCATAATCATGATGATGAGTAATAGCAAGTAATGCATCTCATATTTTTGTAATGTAAACATACGACACGGTGCAACATCAAAAGAGCAAAGTGAAAAGGGAAATTTCATAATATTATGATGGGATAAAGTAAGTAGAATAAGGTAGCAAATCCACTGGAACGATAACCTGAAATAACACTGGCTTTCATCAGTGTTCAAAAGCCCATGTATCTTAATCAAACATTTCTGCTCAACTCATATTTCATTTCATAATCTATAACTATAATATAATATGCATATATTCCATATATATCCTCCTTCCAGTCTTGTATGTTAAATATAATGCGTCACAAAGAAAATGATCATCGCTCTAGCTTTGTCGTTTGTGTGGCTAAGGTTAATGGATATTGTCATGTCAGAGAGGAATCAGGATGCGGACGATGAATAATTCTCACAAGGCAAGCCTTAAGCACAATAATAAACTTGCATAATATAATATACCACTAATATTATCTATTCATATCTTTAATGAGGATTACACACTGGTTTTACAAGAATATAATCCAGATAAATAAAGGATATTGATGCTCAGCAAGTTTGTTTGAGAAAATTACCCGGATGTATGTATTCTTTGTGATGTTTAAGCTGCATACCATACATGTTCAGTACATTACTAATATACATACATCTATGAAGTCTTTGCGTCTTAAATTTTCATTTCAGTTTTTTAGGCTACCTACCTATTATATTTAGCTTCCATAAAACATTTCAATTTAGTTATGTTTGTCTGGTTTAGTTACATAGCTTTCTCTAAGCATTGACTATGACAAGACTAGTAAGTCTTCGGTTATTGCATATAATAATGTCATGTGTCTCTCGGTGGTGTCATCATCTACTCTTCACTTTGTAGGAAATATTCTATAAAACATTCTGCGTAATATTTGCTTTATGTTTTCAGTACTGACTTCTTTGAAGCGTATCGGTTTTCCGAGCTAAATTACCCGTGCTGACGATGATGACATTTAAGAAACTCTACTAACTTGTTTTGTTAAAATATTACTAGTCCCATATGAATGCATATACAATGTAGCATTTTTTACCTACTGCTTACATTTTCACAAAAATGATTACCGACGATCATTTTATTATTACTTATGAGCGTCGCAGTATATTCCGAAATTATTTATGTATTAGTGGCACTGCATACACCTTGTACAACATACTAAAGTTGGGTAATAAAGTAACTAAAGAAAGAAGCGAAAAAAACGATGAAATTTTTGCATTGTTGTATACTTTATATTGACTTAAACATTTACTTCAAGAGAAAATTTCTCTACTTTTTTGGTTTGTAGTGTCGGTCTGTTGGTCCAAGCGCAAAAGAGATAATCTTATCATTTTAACTACCACACATAATATAAAGAATTTCTTTTCTTAATGATATATAACGTAACGTGGACTGCGACTACGACATATTTAAATTAAAATTTCCTAACTTACTATGAATTAAACTATTTCGAATTCGATACTTGTATAATTCATTGGATATACTATTTAACATACAAGTAAGGATTTATGCAGTTACATGGATGTGACATAGCACATATAATAGGTTGATTTAATCCAGCAATCAACCCTCTTACACGAGGACACGAGGCTGATTTTTGTAAAGCTGTATGAAAAGTAAAGAACGGAATCTTCTTAGAAATAACAATATAATGTGACTTTTTTCATCCACAAGTTTCATGTTTAAACTACATTTTGAGATGAAGCTAGATAAATGGGGGCTCGTTTGGATAGAAAATGTGTTATGAGCGTAAGATATTTAATCGAATGAATAGGTGTTAAACTTGTGTCAAATTATAACAAGAGTTGTTAGCCAAGTAAATGTGTCACACAGGCATATACATACGTGCATATAATCAATCTATAGATGAGGAAATGAACAATGTGTTACTATTTATCCAAATTTCCTGGGGATGTTGGTAAGCATATATTTATGCCTTATATGCATATGCATCACTTGAAACCAAAATGAGCAGGCTTTTTCCGTGTTGCCACTTTTTACGGATGCTTGAAAAGAATATTACTAGCTTTTCCCTGTTGACTGTATTATTGAGGTAATTTAATCATATTAAAAGGTTAGACGGTGGTGGCTCTCCTCCCTTTTTTAAGAGAACCACCACTCAAATAGCATTTGATTAAACGTCCATTCACGCTCAAGGTAGCGGAACGAGTTATAAATCAAATATGTATACAAGCAAAAGTTATCTTCAATGAGCTCTTGTACATATTTTGCATTGTATTTACCCTCTACATTTCCCTGCGTAGTATATTCATCTACGACGTGTACATTTAATGTGTTTTCTCGTTTCTTCACTGACATGACACAATTGAATTGGTCCGGCTAGAATATATCCCCAACATTTTATGCCCGAAAATCCATAAATATAATTTGTGTCAAAAAATATTTAATATTTGACTTGGAGAGAGGGAATGAAACATGGAAAAATTAAGTAAATGCCGTCAACTGTCACTTTAAATGTGTAATTCACCAGCAGCAGTACAATTAAATAAAACGACTTTTGAATTGTTATACAATGTTTTTCTAGACTAATAAAAACACACCTGTTTTCCTTTTCTATTTTTTACTTATGTAAATTTCTCTTACAACATATACAAATACAATTCAATGGAAAAACAACAATGATATTCCCGTTTCCCGTTTTCTCCATCACTGGTATTAGGGCAAAACTACTTGTTTTATACATTTTTTCTTGTAAAGATTAAAGACCTGTCGTGTTACAAAAAAGGCAATGTTATATACTCCTACGTGCCCGTTATTTGGGGCTACTTGAGAATGTTATTAAGTCGATTTACCTTTTGATAAAAGATGCACTGTAGTAGTCTAAAAACTTTTTTGTACACCATTTATATCTTTTGATCAATTTGACCTTGGGTTTTCGAGTCATTTTTTTGATTTGACTTTCGATTTCCAAAACCAGTAACCTTGTTTATTGGTAACAGCTAGAGTGAATACAATACACTCGTCTGGTCTTTGAATGATTAAATCGGGGAATCTTTTTTTAGCTATGCAAATGGACGATAAAACCATCAAATTTAATGTATTACTTTCAAGTACTTTCTTTTCAATGTATAAAACTGCCAGAAATGTATGTCATCAGTCATCATTCTACAGATGAGAAAGAGGAGCATTCGTAATTACAGCACATATCATATAAGTACTTCAACTAGAGTTGTGCTAAAGTTATCCATTACAATAAATGTCAAAAAATCTATATATCGTCTACAGGTTTTAATGTCAATGTTTTCAATTTTATAATTACTGTATAGACTTTGGACGTGAGCATAATGTTGCGTAACAAACGCGTGAAAATTGATACTTTTCGCAGCATTCTGATCAATTACAACCATATGGTAGGTATTATGGTAGGTGTTGACTTACAGAACTAAACTGTTAAACAAGATTATGGCAAAGGTTGTGTAGAATTCGATTTGTTCTTGAAAATCTATTAAAAATTATAATAATCTATAACTCAATATGTTACGAAAAAGGCACAACGCACAAAAAGCAACAGTAAACTTACAGGAACGACTCACTTAAAAAGAGCATTTTAACAGTATGGTAGGTTGTACTTGTTTTGACTTTGGGAAATCTGATCTGTCATATCGTCAGATTCAAGCGAGAAAAAGTCATTTCTACCCTTATGGTATGATATGATAATGAGGGAAGAGAAAAAGAGGGTGATGTGTGACAGATTGATTGGGAGAGCATTACAATTTAGAGCATCAACGTAGTCTCCAGAGAACTTTCCATGAAGCTTAATGCTCATGCTTGTTGATAATGTTGTAAAAATCATTTGTCACTTTCATTGACAATCAAACTGGGCCAACCATTTCAACTTATTGACATTTGTATAAAAATAAATAATGATTAGTTGTGTAACCTACGGCCTGAATAAGATACATTTTATATGTGTGCCAGTAAGAATTCTGAATAGCCTGCAAAGTAGTAAACAAGTTTTGCTTAGTTTTACGGTGTTATTTCCAAATAAAAACATGCTTTTAAACATTTAAACGATAAGTACATCACAAAAGGGAAACTAATTAAAAGCATTTCACAGGGTTCTAATTAATGACATGCTTTTCTGTAAGACTGTTAAAATCTTCCTTTTATTTTGCAACTACAACACTGACAACTTTCCATTTAGCTAACGCATCTCATATTTCCAACCCCACTTTTATTTCGATTGAAACTAGTTTGATGTATTTAATCTGTTATTTCACATAGTTCTTGTGCAAAACGAAACTATGAATTCATAATCAAAATGTTAGCTTATATTAATTTACTCAACATAATTTCCTGGAATTTCAGATTGTATTCTTTATCAGCAATATAAGCAACTCGTCTGAAAACAGTATTGATATAATTCTGTGTACTTACTACATGATCACTTTTGAAAAAGCGATTGCAATCTGAAGAGAGATGTAATTTTAATAATATGGCATGTTACGAGAGATGATTTAATGTGGTTGTGAGTATTATGATGTATGTTGCTGCAGCTCTGACTCTGACGATTCGGGTTTTATTTTATGATAATCACTATTACTTATGTCATGTCTTGTGTATCTATATTTTAGTAAGTAGAATGAGTGATTATTTTCGGTTTGGTGGCTTTTATGGCACAGCAGGCTTGATTGGGTTGTGATAGCTTTTCAAGTTGAAAAGGGATAGGGATATACCTGGTACTGACTGGGTACATGAACGAAGCTATCACTCAATCCCTTTGAACATACATGTATGATGTACTTTGTGAGTGTAGCAGGGAAATTTACACACAGATACAGCAAAGCACTGTGTATTTACATCCCTTCCGCCTTCACTTCTTCTTTTCCGTGTGTCTTTTCTCCTATCTCACAGTGATTGTGATTGAATAGAAGGATTTGTGGACTCGACTGTAAAGAATAATTATTTGTAAGCTGAGAAGCAACAAATAAATACTCCAGTAATACAATACAAGTAGTGCTGCCTCTCTCACAGCTAATACCGTGTCTTTTTCACAAGCGTTTTGTAAAGTTACATATGTACGCAGTCTTCTTCAGATTCTCCGATTTTGATTAAAGCAGCAAAATTACGTTGTCTCTTTCGTTGGGCTTGTATGTCATTTATTCTTGAAAGTATACAAGCATAGAAATATGTACTGTAATGACTACTGTACTGGATCTGTTGTCTACTTTTAGAGTAGACAATACATGTAAATTGATTGATGTATCTATGTAAAATATACGTAGAGGCTTGCTTATTCACAGAATATAAAATGAATAAGTAGAAGCAGATCCTCTTCAACTTTTTATTCTTTATTTTCTAGTGCGCTTTCCACTGTTTCTCTGATGCCGCTTTTGACTGAGATTTTTTCTCCAGAGATTTGTCAAAAACTGGCGGAGTAGTTATTGTGGATGCTCCAGGGACTTGAACGAATTAAAGTTTTGTCTTTATTTTGTTCACGTAGTAGTTGCAAGGAAGAAAAAATAGTAGAGCTGCGAGAAGGAGGTTAAATTAAAGAAACAAATGCATGTGCCACTTACTTACATAATAAGCTTTGAATGACACCTTCAAATTGTAATCAGAGTTTGAAAATTAGAAAAAACACTACTTCTCCCTTTTGTATCTCTGTGAAGAAAATAGATTGGTCGTGGGATAACTCTTGTGTTTTCCGTAAAAGAAAAAATGAAAAGATTACGCGGTCGATCAACTCTTCATTCAATCAAAAATTGGTGAATCAGTCAGATCACGTCTTCGATCTATACAAGAAAATTAAAGAAATGCCAACGTTGGGATTAACAGTTTGAATCTCATCGAAAAAAAGTTGTATTTCTAACAAACTGTGGAGTAAATTTAATTGTTTGGGTAAAGGCACTGACTATGAAAATAATTTAAGTTTATGGCCAAAAGAGAAAACAGACTCAGTTTAAGCTGAATGTCATTTTAACTAGTGGTGAAGCCACTGCATCCAATCCTCTTTTTAACAAGTTAGAGAAAATTAAATGAGTGTATTTTCCTACTCGTAATTCATTTTTCATTTAAACAATTTTCTTGCTCGCTTTGAACGTAAAGTTTGCCATTCATTCAGATAGCACTTGAGAGAAAATGAAGCTTTCTTCAGGTTTTCCTCGAATTAAAGGTGTTTTTTAATTTTCCGAGTCAATTTCCAACAATGAAAAGGTGAAGAGGAAAAAAAGATAAAAACAGTTTACTTTCTTTTGAAAAGCATAGAAATGATCATCATTCATTATGCACTAAAGGCAGTTTTTGTGTAAACTTGCGAAGATTCCTTCAACTTTATTTTGTGTTCATTCCCTTGCCATTGTAAATAGGAACCCAATAGCAGACGACATAACACATTTTGTTTTAATTTCTCAGGTTGTGTGAATAAAGCAGTAACTTCATGAAAGAAAATACTCTTCTTTGTTTATTTATAAAGTCTTTCATTTCGGTTTGAAAAGAAATTCCGCAACAATTCAATGAAAAGATAATTTGGAAGAAACTTGAGATGTTTTCTCAGCTTGCTGAACATCTTTTGGTTTGGCGTCTGTAAGAAGGAGAAAGCACAGAGAGAAAACATTCTTTCATATTATTTTTCTGTTAATCCATTATATATTCATGATGCCCAAAGGGGCTTCTGTCGAATGTAATCAATTGAGGTGAAGTAGCTGTAATGTGCGAAATTGTTTTTTCATCGAGTTTTACAGGGAAATAATAGCACTTGATCACACTCGATTCCTAGTGAATTGTAACTTGACAGCCGTTTTTACCATGAATGCAAAACCTTAATCTTTGAATAGAACGATAGAAAAAGTGTAATGAAATGAGATGACTTTTAATATTTAACTTCTTTTGTTTACAAAACGCTTTTTGTCTACATAACTGGAACTGGAACCCTCAACATCGTTTTGTTCTATTGTCCCTTTTTATGTTTTGTTGCGAGTCATTAAAATGAATGTTGCGTATGTAAACTCAAAGACAACTCCACAATATACGGCTTGAGTATTTGTAAGACAAAAAATATTTATACAGTTCCACTTACATTTTCTTGTCCAAGATTGCCTTTTGTTTAGCACTTTACTTTAATGAAATGTGTCACGTTAAGTTTTATTGAAATAGAACATGGGTACAACCATTCAATTCAAGTTAACCGATACAAAAAGCCCATAATCATAGTCAATAATCACAATTTGATAGCATCTCTTCATGTAAGTATGTATGTGCATTAAAAACTTTTTTACAGCATACAAAGTACTTACTATAACTTTGCAAACTCAGCAGTCTTTATGGACTACTAAAGTATGACATACACATGTGAGGTGAAAGTACTTAATTTATATTACATTCAGTTTCTTCAATTGATGTAAACTGAATAAATATTTTACAAGTTATGTGACCAAAAAGAGATTTTTTCAAGTAGTTAATCGCATGGCACATTTGCTTAATGAAATGAAATGTCAAAGATAAATATTTGCTGTATCCCTATTCAATTTTTTTTATACAATAATGATGCTGCTTTAATACATATGACGTAGGGTACACACACGGTACTTGTTTTCTACCTTTCCAACTAATTATAAGTTTACCAGATTATGAAGGATGTTTTGATGGAGAATTAAATGTCATTAATAACATTCCTTTTGAAAGAGTGGTAAAAAACGGACATCATCGCATTGCAAAGTAACATCACATCACGTAATGATTACGCGATGTCAGAGACAATAATAAAATCTATTTCCTTATAAACATTTTAGCTTCACTACACCAACTGCTGTGAGTGTAAATGAAAAGGTTCCAGGGAACACAAAGATATACGTAGGCATATTTAAATGTCACCCATCGTTGACCATTCCTGTTATTAGCATTATGCATAAATTCATGTCATAATATTCTCTTTAATGCTTAATTGGCTCCTGGCTAGGATACAGGACAAAAGAAAAGATTCATCCATTAGAAGTATATTAATCATGATATTGTAGATGGAGAACAACAAGGGAGTTTTTCCCTTTTGTTCTTTTTGCCTGCCTTCGGGGTGAACAAAAATTCAAATAAAACATGTTATTGTAATGTTTTGGCATTGTTAAAAGCATAAATATAGAAAGAGGAGATAATGTTTTTTGAGGTTGGTTGTGTAACTCTTGAAGATTAAATTTACGTGCCCGGTAGAACCAGAATTAAATGTATGAATGCTGACTCCAGGGATTTGTGAAGTTTGCTAATAATATTTTTCAATGCTCTTGGACGTCAAAGGAATAGAATGATTAAAAGATTAACAGTGTTTGAAGTACATATTTGCTCACAAGCCGATTTTAATTCTCTTTGGTTAAGTTCATGTAATATGTATGCACATCATCATGATTATATGACTGCCGAAATTACATACTTTAGTTAAATGACAAATCTTTTTTCTGCTAAATTAATCTAAAAATTATTTTGATCTTGCTTTCCAGGGAAAGTCCGGTGAAAATAATGAATTGGAATGAATCGTTTTGCTCTTACGCAAGCCGTGTAAGATTTGGAACCTTGGATCTCATGTCGCCCCAACTTTCCACATACATTCCGTTCTGTACTGTATACATAATTATGTGTATAAGGTTTTTAGTCAACGTAAAAGAACTGTAGTCACAAGAAATCCGACAGTATTTGTAGGTTAAGACAAAAAGTAATAATAATTAAATAGATAACGACAAATAAACTGGGGTGTATCCAAAAATAAAGTAAATTACCAGGCAAGATTCCTACCATTATGTGTTGAATAAAATTGGTTGTGTTTTACTACATAAATTTTTATATTCTTCGCTGAAAATATAATGATGAGTATGGCTCTGCTTCAGGTTGGTTATCTCATCTAATTTATTAACAGTCCGCTGTCTTTTTGGTGAGGTGTAAGTGCGAGTACAAAAAACAGAATGTGTAGATAGAAAATGATAATTTCCTTCGTGTGTCCTCTGACAAAATGTATATAAGAAACTAGCAGAAATGCAATTGTGGGTATAATTATGGCTTCGTAACAACACCGTAATAAACCAACATGTTCATGTGGATCAACCAAACACAGCACAGCGTTAATAAATGGTAGTGTGATATAATTTGTAAGTCGTTTTGGATAATAATATTTACAAGAACGGGGTATTGTTCGAGTTGGGGTTTAAAACACTGAAAATCATGTTAAGCATCGCATCACTATATACAATCCATACACTTATATAAAGTTTTCTAGTGTTTTATTATAATTTCCAATACAAAAGCCTGATTCCTTTTTCCTCCCTTTTTCTTGTTAATATTTTAATAGATCAACAGAAAAGCATGTCTATTCACCAAAACTATGAAGGAAAATAAGAAATGTTGGTGGGTAGTATACGACACGAACGACAAACCAACAAATAATAGTCTCCATTTTCATTGACATCCGATTATCGAATGTAGGCAGCCGTGTATACACTTTCTATAAACAAAATTTATTATTTTTTGTTGTGCAGTGTGGAATCAGCAAAACACTGCGCTACAGTTCTCCGTGTTTGCTGGTATTACATATTTATTTTTGGGTAGAAAAAGTGTATAGTATCTTTCTTATGATGGTGTGCCCTTTAGCTACCCTTATCGTTAGTAAATACAGAAAGTGGATGTCGGTTTTGTATTAGGAAATAAATCCTCTTCCGTTCTGGTTGAATGTGTCTGTAATTTAGGTCTGGTAATAGGAAACTCATGGACACGAAAAATAGGATCAGGCACTAAAAAAGCAAATACGTTTTCGTTCGAGAGTCTCCTTTCCCTGGATCCTATATCTTTTCCTTTTCTCCTTATATCACTTTATTTCTTGATATTGTCATTGTATCTTGTCCTCAATGTATCTAGGAACAGGCGAACCATTACAAGTGGAAATAGATCTCAAGGCTGCTTACTCTTCGTTTCGGTTGTTGAATAGCCAGCGATTCGTTGTTTGGTGGCCGTTACATACTTATTTATTGTGGCATAACAAGCATTTTTTTCTGTGCTATTGTGCTGTTGATGTCAAGTTGGTTAACTGGAGAAAGTTTTTGGATGAAAAATACAATTAGAGTGCAAAGCTAGTCAGTAAATTTTCCCTTATAAGTTATAAGTATTATAAGCACATATGTCAAGTGCTGTAAATATCTATTTATCTGCGTGGTTGTAAGCTACACATATTTCAAGGAAAAATATAATTATTCTATAGATAATAATCCATATAAAATTACTTATTGCTTTCTCAGAATTTCCCTCGAATGATTGCAATAAGCACAAATGTATAATGATATGATATAGGTTTACTAAAATAAAACGATGAGCCAATCTTATGTTATACATAAATGTACTTATGTAGACTTGTAGTAAGATATAAGTAGAATGTATATGTATCATAAACATGTATGTATTTAATTGAAAAGAGTTGAAAAATAAATGATGTGATGAATAAAAACCACAAAATCTTCTTATTTTGGCGATGAAAAGAGAAAGCTGGGTGATGGAAGTAGACAGAGTGCGTAATACCCAGATGTTTTCATACAATCATAACACTATATACGACCGCATAATTATAGATATCATGTACATGTACAAATATACTTAAAGTTGAAGCTTTTCCCTTTTCTCATTTCATGCTGTACCAAAATATAATTGCATATTATATAAGAAGTAACTTCCGTGAGCATCCGTTCCAATAACATCTTGTAGCTTGAAAGATGCTTTTCTATAAATACATATAGGAAAATATTTGGTGAAAGGCTATTACGGGAAATTGGTGAAAATAGGTTGGTGAAAGGTTTCTCCTTTGTATTTATTCTGGAAGTTTGTGATTTACGAAATTGAACAACTTAGAAGCTGTGATATGATTACTTTACTACGGAGTGGAATATGTGAAATACTAGATCTTTCAGTCCTTCTGGTATAAAAGCTTGTGTTCTATGAGTGTGACTGTGAGTGGATAAGATATTAGGAAAAATTAAAATCACAGGTGCGTAAAATAAAACGTCTGTAATCATAAATTCAATAAAAATTTGTACAAAAAATTTGATCATAAATAAAACATTGTAATTCTGTCATATAACTGTCAGTTTAGACAAAGATATTTTTTGAGGAAACATGACAAAAGTATAAATAATTCAGATAGCCCCAATTGTTAGCATCATTGTATACACACTTGTAATTGAATGGAATCACGATGAAGAAGAAACAACAGCGTTAACAATTATGTCATTCACGCCACCAGACCAGCTGCCCAACACGGCTTTTTATCCCCGTAACTTCCGATCATTACTGTACATAAAACGGATAAATGCCAAATTCAATTGAGCTGAGCAACAATAAATATTAACCCCCTCATTCCTCCTCCATCCAAGTAGTCAGTCAGACAAAACGACCGGAATCAGAACATTAGAATATATGAGAAATACATACATACTTTACTGCACACTATATATACACGTTTATCAAAGGGAAATAAAAAATGCCACTTACACATTAAGAGTGTATTACTAATTCAAATAATAATATTCATATTCATTCATTCCCCATTTGAATATATAAGTAGGTGAAAGACCAAATTATACTAAAATCCCAATTTTCATGGAATTATATCTATTAAATGTAATTCCACTTGTCTGTTTCCGTAATAAGCAAACACACAAAGGTGTAACTGGTCGCAGTGCTCAATACTCACTCCTTCCCTCCCTAAATTTCTCCTGCACAGATTATACATTATTGTTCGTTTACTTATAAAATACACAGAAACCAAAAGGGAACAAGCAGATAAAATACTTTATATAATCGTAATAAAAATATATCGGTATAAACTTTGATGATTGAAGAGAATAGTAATCATTTTGTACACAATGCGATCCTCTTTTGAATATAAATGTACAGAGAAGAGAGCCAGCCCGAAGCTGTTTACAATAAAAGGGAGGAGAGGAAAAAGGGAGATAAATAGAAGCGTGTTGGACGCGTGTTCTTTTTTCCTTCATCCGGATACGGGTATCTTTTTGCGGTCCCAAGGGTCCCGTACTCGTGCTAAACCCTATAATCATAAATGTATTTGATGACATGGTCCATAGGTCTTGTACACATAAAATGAGACATAAAATACATATGTGAGTACAAGCATTTTGTACTTTTTTATTTTTATCTACCTACAATACACTGACTGAAGTTTTCAAAAACTGGCAAGCTAGGGCAAACACGTAAAAATAATTGTTATATGTACATAGGCCGTGTACACTTGCACGTACGTATCAACATGTAATAATCATAATAATATCATAAAAATCCCGTGTAGGAATCACTTCAGCCATTGAATGAGTTTCACAAAACAAATAACTACTGACTAAAAAATAAATTCTTCCTGGAAAAGTAATTCAGAAGACAATTGCAAACAAATAGAGATCATCGACCATGCCATTTCCCTTTGCATGTTTGTCTCTGAAACATGTTTATTCATCCAATCCACATTACAAGTGATTGTTGTGAGGGCAGGAGAAAGAGAATTGTGTAATTTTACAAATAAAAATACGATCATTCAGAGCGTGCCTTTGAGGTAATGGTCCACAATAAAATAATGGACTTTGTGCAAACAAGGAAAAATGAACGTATGTGCATCAAAACAAGTTAGTTCACATCAGAAAACTGTTTTCCTCTTCGCTTCATATACGATACATATTATATGTATGGATACCTTTGAAACGGAAGTTTAAATTTATTTTCCATTATCTATGATGGCGTACAAAAGTACACATACGAATAATGATAACGATAACTCTTTTCCCAATGACATTAAGTTAACTGTACAAATGTTTGACATTGCCTTTTTCTCATGCTATTAGGCATGTATACAAAATTTGTCAAATTGTAAAAACATTACAAAGTGAAAAACAAAAAATCATGCTGACAGAATGGACTAGTTTTGACCTTTATCCTCCTAATTTTGAAAAATTTAATCAAAATTTAAAAAAGATTTATATGAATCACATTTGGTTTTTAGTGTGCAATACTTTACCAAATTGCTGACATATGAACACTGAAGACTAGATGGGGAAATCAAAGATCTGCTATCTTTGTAATGTCCATATTGTTAGACTAGCACATAATGGCATTTAGGTCACTCTAAAATTCAAAGTGCAATTATGTAATTTCAGCAAGTGTTTAAAATGCCCTAGTTTTGAACGAAATTAAGACAAACCTATGTTTGGATGTATTTTCTGATTTCTGACTGATAAATGTTTAGCATTCGTAGTGGTAACTTATAAAACTGATTCTGGTACAAAGGTACACACAGTACACATTGGATTTGACACACGGAAGGTAATTTGTTCCGCCGATTTGCTTTGATCAATGGCATCATACGGGTTTCTAGTTGGTACTCTTTGCTTTTACTGCTTTCCGTCTTAGGCGAGACTCCGTTTTATGCAACCATTTCACGTTTCTCTTTATGTTAACTTTGTTTTCACCGAACAGTGATCATGTACACCAATAAATGTAATACAAAATTACCATCATCAGATCCATTTATAAAAATGTAGAAGACCAATTTATGTATAATTGATTGGAGTAAAAAGCATACATGCACAACAAAATTTAAAATATCTGCAATGCGCAGTAAGCAAAATAATTCCTAGAATAATTAAGCGAGTTAACATTTTTAAATTATCTTATGACATCATTTCCAGTTTGAGAAGGACCCAGGAATTAGTTTAATTTGAATTTACCGTATTCATTTTATTGATAAAATGTAACTATAATTTTATGGAAGCACTCTCTACGAATAATAGGGTCGTAAAATATCCAATGATCTGAATGATCACATAACAAAAGATATGTGTATAGTATGCATATTGGAAATACATTTTTTTTTGTATTCAATAAATATCATTCAAGTATGTATGTACGTAATCCTTTAAAAAACATGTATCCGTAACTTGTAAGTTTGTGATTTCTATTCCAATCGACATTGCTTGAAAGGTTTAACTTTATCAAACTTCACTTCCCAGAAAAAATCTATTGCTGCATCACAACAAGGAGAACTGCGATTTTCAGGGCAAAATAAGTTTTATTGTGATGCTGGAACCGTTTCATGAATTTGAAATAGAAAATTTCCGCCTCATTTCCCCGAGAAATTTGTAAACTTTGTTCATCTTCATTCTCATTCTTTTTTTCCCATTCACCATTACTCCATGCTATTACCACAAAAGGAAACAAGTTAAATCTAAAATTACCATTGCATTCCCACTTTTTTGTTTTGTAATATTCTTTCTTGTTGTTCACCTGCTTGCTATACTGTGCTATTCCATCCTAAACTAACTTTGAATTCAAAATCATTTGTTTTGCTTTCAGGTTAAAATAAAATGCATGGATGTATAAGAGATGACTTTAGTTAAATAAAAAGGTAAACTCAAAATAATAGAAAAAAATGTACATTGTGTTCCATTTCCCAAAAGGTTGGTTAGTATGCGCTCACTATAAAAAAATCTAAGTTCACATAAAAAGTTGTTAGGATTTATATCTAGTCTCATATTTCCCCATTTCCCAAAAAAAGAAAACTTTTCTCAGCATCATCATCAGCACAAAGTTGAGCGTAGTAAGTACCCACAGCCAAAAGAATCGCATCATATAGGATTCAGTGAACTTGTGCTGCTCGACATAATATATTTAAGTTAAGCAAGCCAGGCCAGAGAAAAGAATATATTAACTACATGTACATGGTTCTCTCACTTTCGAATAACACTATTTTATGGCAGGCTAGTTCCATATTCTAGCTTTCTATTATTCCTTTCGATGATTGTCTTAATAAACAAATACATCTACTCAGTATTGAATAACTCAAAAAAGTAGAAAATAATACATTTCTACAATTTGCAGTGCAAGGCAATATGTGTGTTCTTGTATAATTTTGTTAAACCAGAAAAAGCAAAGAGAAAGTATAAATATAGCTCGTTATCGTTAGATGAAAGTTGTTTTTGTTCCTTATCCTTAACCAACTACTTTTCATTGTATATTTATTGTGTTTCATAATTCGATCAACCAAGCCAAGAGTTAGTGAAACTTCATGATTATTTTTTGACATGTCCCGAGGGAAAAGTTGGAGAAATACTTATATTGAAAACGGGATAAAGAAGAGAAAATACACAGGGTTTCATAGTTTCATATCTGTACTTGTGCTACTTCATGATTTGATGATATTGTAACTGTCGGAAAGTATAATTGGTTGAATCTTTTTTGGTTTATTTATAAAAGTGTTGTAGAATAAGATAGCTGAGATGACGGTAAATGGTAGTCTAGAATCAACTAGAAAGTAGGTTTACCAGAAAGAAAAATATAGTTTTAGATAATAATAGTGATAGCATCTCTCTATAAACTGGAAATAGTAACGGGAAAGTGGATAAAATTATTTCAATAGTGAAAATTCATCCCTGGGGGTTAAATTAAGGCGAGAAAATTTTCATAAGCTGCTGCGTGTCGACTCGTTATTCATTCATAATTGCCAATATCGTTTCTTACAGACCAGCGACCACACACACAGAGTAAACCACACTAGTATTATGTGTATATTTATGCGATTCAGCCTCAATTTTATTTTTATTCCACTATAATAATCACTGCAGTTCTGATTCTGATACCAGACAATTGACCAACCAGACAGAAATATTTGATGGAAACTTATTCATTACAAATTCATTTGATAACAAGTCAGAAGTGGAAATAATAATGTTACGTAAAACCAAGCCTTTTTATTGACTTCACATAGTGGTCATACTTTCACCACCAGATCACCCATTTAGTCTGGCATCATAGCTTGGGATTTAATATAAGTTTTTATCTAACTTGCTGCAAACATGTATGTATGAAAATAAAGTTGTGCTACTGTTCCCGACGGCACAAGTTGATATTATAATGAAATCATTTCAAGTTGTGTAGACCTCAATTCAGAAGATTTGATTATGTGTGGTATAGTAAAAGTGATTTCCAACTGTCTGTTATATACTAGTAAATTACTTCAAGCTGTATGCATCTTTAAAATACAGTTTCATCATTCACATTTTAACATCTGTTCATGGTTATTTTATAAGATCAACTTTCAGAAGATATTTAAAATTAAAAATTCCCATACTTGATGAATTCTTCAATTCCAATATTTCCAATATGAAATTTACAACTACACAACACAATTTTTAATTGCATTACAATAAATCGGCTGTAAAACTGTAAATTCAAGATGTGGATAATGAATTGTTTGTATAATATTCAAAATCAATTGATTTCAGCATTTATACTTACTTCTATGTAAGCTTATGTTAGGTAAGCATATTGAATTAAAAATGAATGTTTCCATCATTTCAATCAAATACTGAAGTTTTTTATAGGAGGATACATACATACTTCTTTGTTTACTCCAACAGTTTTTTACTTTGATTAATTGCTATTTTTTCGTGTCAAAATTTATGTACTTTTCCATCAATTTTTCGTGGTATGGAAATGTATATATTTTCCCGAAAGAAATATCTACCGAAATTTTATCAATCAGTATCATATCATGTAATAGTCATGTGAAATCGATTACAAAAAATGACTTTCAGATTAAAGGAGTGCCTATTTACTCAATCTTTATTCAATGAAATGAGAACTTGTACATCATCCTAGTGGCATTCCAGCAAAACGCATGAAACGATTGAGTACTACTCCCAATGTTGAGGAAGGTTAATGGTCGGTGAAAAGGTCAAGGTAAGTTGCTTTTAGGGTTAAGGTAAAAAAAAGAAGCTTGCTTCTTTGGGTTTACTATTTTTCTTTTGGAATTATAGTATTTTTGAACTCCTGTCCAGGGTTGATTATTCGATCGAATAAATTCGTCGGAATAGTATTCTAAATAGTCGAATAGATTATTTGTTATTCGATA
>JAQFXM010002234.1:0-25938 GCA_034693345.1 Entomobrya multifasciata
TGGCAAATGCATGATGATGATGAAATGATGATTGATATGATGAACAAGCAGTGAATTTGCAGCGCAGCGTCTGATGAATTAAGAAAAGTTGGTACGCATGCGCATGTTAGCTAGTTTTACGATCTGATTAATTGATATTTGGCAAACAATTTATGCATAGCTAATATCCATCCATACAACATAGAGGCAAACCAATATATTA
Source organism: Entomobrya multifasciata (assembly GCA_034693345.1). NCBI lineage: Eukaryota > Metazoa > Arthropoda > Collembola > Entomobryomorpha > Entomobryidae > Entomobrya > Entomobrya multifasciata. The sequence continues at coordinate 203 of JAQFXM010002234.1, forward strand.
AACGCCAGCACTTGTATACATGTTTGTTGGGCTTTTCTTTTCAGCTAAAAATTTATTTTCCTTTTTGTACAAAATCATACAAAAATATGATAACCGTTACAATTGATTTGTATAATTAATTGAACAGGTGAACATTACATTACATGCATAGCTGATAAATGCTAAAACACGGAATTTTAAACACATGAAAACGTTTGACGATTGAAAACTACTGGAAATTGTTGTAATTAGTCAATTGATAGGTAGTCCATTCAGAAATTTGCTAATCATCTAAATCGCTTACTTCTGCAATATCATCATCAGAGGCGTCGTCGTCGTCGCTGCTGCTACTGACTACTTGTTTTCTTTTCTTTTTAGGTGGTTCACTGGGAGTGGGAGGTGGAGGCAATCTTGAAGACGACTTACTTGGATTTTTATTGACACTACTACTACTACTACTGGCTTTATTGGCATCGGCTACTTTAATTTTAACAGTATAAACAAGTTTCTTGACTTTATCATCAATCATCGCTGATTTAGGTCCCACATTTAAATATGAAATCACAGTGTACGGATTAAAATGGAATTCTTCTTTGAGAAATCCTTGGAGTAGAAATGTAGCTACAATCCTTTCACAAACTTCTCTACTGTATTTCGGCACTAATACAGAATCCACCCGATTTTTCTTATTTCCCTTTCCAAACCAAGCATCCATTAATTTTAATGCTGTCATTCGTTCTTCAAGTTGAGATGCATGAGCTAAAATTTTCTTGAGATCTTGTATTAATGGATAAACAGGGATTTCATAACTTTTCTTCTTGCTCTGATCACAATTGTCGCACTTTTCGGTACACAATGTCGGATCCCATGAATCCCCAAAGTGTTGGGCTATAAGGGCTTTTCGACATGTGGTTTTGTCCAGTGCATATCTCATCATATTGTACACATTGGGAACACCAGTTTTCTCAGTGACCATCAGTGACGTAGCGCGGAAAATATCTTGAAACTTGTAATACAGTATGCAGTACGCAGGCTCTCCATCCCTTCCAGCACGTCCCGTTTCCTGATAATAGTTTTCCAGAGATTTTGACATTGAATGATGAATTACAAATCGAACGTCAAGTTTATTGATGCCCATGCCAAACGCAACTGTCGCCACTATTACTTGATAATGACCACTGTACCAGCCTTGCTGGGCTTTGGTTCTGAATTCGGGTTCCAACTGGGCGTGATAAGGTCTTGCGCTTATTCCATTAGATCTAATTTTCTGGCAGACGTCTTCACAGTCTTTAATCGTTAAACAATAAATTATTCCAGTTTGTCCAGGAAATCTTGTGTTGATTACGTCGGAAATGTCATCTATTTTTTCGTTGGATAAAATGTCTTTCACTTCGTATTTTAAATTGGGTCTGAAGAAGGAATCTTTGAAAGTAAGACATCCTTCTATGTTGAGCATCTTCTGGACATCAACTATTACGTTGCAGGTTGCAGTAGCAGTCAAACCTAATATAATATTATAAAATTAGTCTATCATCATACTTTTATGCAATGAGATATTATGGTTTAGTTTTTATGTCCTGTTAAATTTGCCTACCTAGTATCGGTGTATCAGGATACTGATTTTTCATTATTCCTAAAAATGAGTAGTCCTTCCGGAAATCGTGACCTGGATAGATGAATTGAACACAGAATGAATTTTTAAATTTGCTTTCTCATGCATTGATAATTAGTAATTTCAACTTTGAACATGAAAGTCATAAATATACAGTAAACATACCCCATTGTGAACAACAATGAACTTCGTCAATTACTAAACGTGCAAATCTCCCGGTTCGGTACATCTTCTCCAATTGAGACATCAGTCTTTTACTTTTGGCAAGTTTTTCAGGCGTAACGTAAAGAAGCTTTAGATCCGATTTAGGGTCAATCATTTTAGAAAATATTGCCTTTGTTTCATCTTTATCGGTCTGGGAATTAAATATAGCTGTTGGAATCCCCAGGGCGTTCAAGGACTGCAATTGGTCTTCCATCAAGGATATTAAAGGTGAGACAACCAATGTCACTCCTTTGGACAATACAGCAGGTAGCTGGAAAACTAACGATTTTCCACCCCCTATAATACACAAAAATATGCATGTTTATAGTTTATAGACACGGCCCAAATAAGTCCGAATTAAATATAACTATAACTTTATTAAGATGACTGAGGTTATTCCACCTACCCGTTGGCATAATCAAAATTACATCAAGATTACTCATTGTGGCATTAATTGCAGCTTTTTGATAAGATCTGAACTCTTCGATGTTAAAAACAGATTTCAACGTTTTGTTAAGATCTTTTGACCAACTGAATGAGTCAACTTCAAATTTCGTCGATGAAGATTGATTTTCATTAATCAATTTCAGCTCTGTTTTCACTGTGTCAATCTTCTCTTCAAGTTCTTTCTTTCGAACATGTAAATTTTTAAGGGTTTGCATTACTTTAGAAAGTTCATCCTTCGTAGATCTGAGTTCATCTTGAAGCTGCAGCTCCCGAGAAACATTAATACCATTTGGAATTGACATAATTGATCTGACCTGAACAGTACCAACTATTCAACTATCACAACTAAAAGGTACCGACACTGACTGCCGACAATACGCCGCGCCGCCGGCTGGAAACTAAATCACGGAAAAAAAAACTAACGCGACAACTTGACTTCCACTTTGGAACTTGGTTCCACGTTCAGTTTTCAACCTGTTTGATTACCATATGAAATTCGAAGAAATTATTAATACTGATCGTGAATTGAGTGAATTGGTTACATTTTTAATCAGTTCAGCAATTGACTACCCAAAACTAGGAGAAAATTAAATTACCAGCTGATCATTTGCAATCTAACTAGGCACGCTTGCAGCATGCAACATGCAACATCCAATTCAGAATTGGGTGAGCTAAAGCAAAACAAGCAATGTGAATGTGAAATGTTGAGATGCAGATGTGATGTTGAGTCGAATGAGAGCCGCAGCCGTTGTGGTGTGCTGAGGCCGGAACTGCAAACTTCATTTCAAACTTTAACATGAAAGAGTGAGTAGTACTTTTGTAAAAGGGTGAAGAAGAGAGAGTTTAATAGCTCTTTATGAACCTCAAACAAGTTCATCAAATTAATGTAAAGAAAGGTAAAGGTTATATATGAATTTCTATGCTTTAGATTGGATTTATACTTCAATTACGGAGATTTAAAAAATGGGTACAGCTTTCCATTTGGTCGATTCAATATGTCGAGGTCTGGTAAAAATAGGCCTAATCTAATCGAGAGAGTTCGTCAGAGAATGAAAAGGTATGAAGTTTCCATTAGTGTCCAAAAAAGAGAAGTTTCAAAGCAGTATCAAAGGAACTTGTCAATTAATGGTAGGAACTTTTAAGTATTTCTCAAATGTCGATTATATAAATGACTACTGACTTCAAACAGACCAAAATACGCTTGCAGACTTGCAGACATGCACCACGACACTTCTAGAGTTTGGAAATATAGGATTTTGGGGCGATGCGATACATCAAGTTTCTTCATCAGGACATCATCAGCTTTTCCGGTCCATCCTCATTTGAGCCACTCACTAATCCCATGAAATAATTTATAATTGAGTTGTCGATAGTCTTTTGACAATACTAGGATTTTAGGGTGATCTATTATCTAGTGAAGTTTTTATGTACATAGTTTTCTCCAGACTTTCGAGAAATAACGTTAAAAAAAGTTTTCTCTAAATATGGTCGAATTGGACATAAATTGGGGACAATCGCCTGAGCCATGGTACATATTCTAGTATGCTATATCCCCTAATAATGCTTCTTTTCAAAGTAATAATCAAATTGTGATGAAATCATAACATTACCTTGATTTGTAGGTAAAATTCAAGTAAAATGTGGCTTTGTTTGAAATAATCAGCTAAACGCAATCAGTACAAGTACCAGTACCACCATGAAACCACGTTGATGTTCGAAATTCGCAAGTTTTTTATTCCTGTAATTCCGACATGATCTGTCTGGAATGTATAATGAAAAATATTTGGAATCCATTTCAGACATATATGCAAGCATACTTTAATAATTGAATGGTAAATCCTTTTAAAATGCCACACAAACACAAAATATAACGAAGGACTTAAATAGATGTGTGAATGTGTGGCATATTTTTTATCTGTGAGTTCAATAAAGAATGAAGACAGCTTAAAAATGGGTTAAATTATGTGCAGTGCATGGCGACAAAATGATCAACTACTTCAAGCAAGCATTCAGCAGACTAAACAATGTGATGGAATTTAATATGATGGCTCCTTGGCTCCAGTTGTCCAAGTGAAATTCAATATTAGTGAAAGTGACGTAACGTTTCCTGCTATACATTCTGATTCTGATGCATTTTTCCAACTTCTCTTTAATCGAAAAGAGCATAACAACATGATGCAAGCCCATTCGGAATTTACATTGGCACTTACTAATCATTGTGATGATGGTACTAGCGTCAAAATAATTCATCAAATGAGCATTTTCAAGGCTAATGCTTAATGGAAAAAGTGACGTATCTGTTTACAAAAGAAAGAATTTGTGTTTGTGAAGTGTGATGCATTAAAAAAACAGTCATTTGCAGTTCAGAAATTGTAGTCTTTGGAATGGAATGTAAAGATGTAAAGATATTTACATTTATTTATATAAGCTGAAACACATACTTTTACTTCGGTCGAACAAACGACAAACATTTTTTCTACATCACGTTTTAAAATGTGTTTCAATTCTTGTTTTTAACTTATGTATATATGGATTACAATTAACTGAGCCATTGCTTTAAAAACAGACACACCCTATCTTCCTCTTTTATAATCACTGCGCGTTAAATTAAATTGTACTTATGAAATACCCGCTGCGAACTACTAGTACATACATATACATATATGTATATACCAATATCAAATCCGGAAGAGAATTTCCATGTATGTAAATTAAATAGACAATAACTTACTCCATAGTTGAAAGTCCAGCTTTCACCTGCATGCAGTCCGAAGTCCTTCAGCGTATAGATTTCTTTCATTAAAATTAAAAGGAATCTTTAGCACGTGTCATGAAAATGCAGCATAAAGCTTGTTACTGCGCGACTAAAAACAATTATAACTGTTCGTTTGACAAATTCGTTTGTACATAAATCTTTACTTTTGTTTTTCTATGCTCTATGCTACGTTACGTTGTATATTTTAATTTATTCGAACATATCGCAGACTCCACAAGAGCTTAATTTTATCCATACTCATTTCATTTCACATTCATTGAATTTATAACTTCATTCAAATAAAATGTGCATGCAAAATTCAGATATTCTCTTTTCTTTTCCAATAAGCTTAGGGTCGGGCCACTAATTTTAAGCTTTTATACTGAGTTTGCTAGAATCATCATCACTGTCATCGTATTTAAAATGCAAATGATATGGTTCAAATATCGCTGGTACATATTTCGCGATATTTTCTCATTAAACATTTACCTTACCTTGCATACCTAAAAAAGCTCATTTGTTGAATTGCATAATGGATTTCTCCAGTCAGTCTCGAATTTTCGTGATTTTGATTGCGGAATCAACACTTTCGTTTAACCTTGACGATTCACACTACACCACAAAATAAAACCGCTGAAGTGCTTACAGTTTAAATGTATGTTTAATGCTTGTTGTCGAATGTTTTATAAAACAGCGCAAAAAAGTTAAATTTGTTCTCAGCATTCTATTCTAGAAAATTACAACAAAACTTATACCCAAAAAAAGAACCCAAATAGATCAATTATCACATAATTAGATAGTATGTGTACATTAACTTTCTTCAAAATTCATGTTTCTGTACATTTCAGTTTTTGAAAAGACAGCATTCTAACTTTTGTATGCAAAACACTAACTAAGTATAAACAATCAACAAAATATTTCATCAAGTACAATTAAGCACAGTTTTGTAAGCTTAATCATTTCAGTTTACAAAAGTATTTCGTAGAACTTTAGTTTGAGTAATGCAATGAGAAAAACTAGAATTATGTCATAATTCGTATTTACACGGCACGGTTATACATTACGTTCAAACATTTACGGGTCAAGATGTTCAAAACATTACCTTTACTAAATAAAACCTAAAAAATGAATACCTTTTTTGTCTTACAAATTATGCTTGTTAGTCACCATGCATGAAAGAAAGCTTCTTTTGTAAAACATTCGGTTAGTTAATTTTCATAGTTGTTGGCAACCGAGCTTCCCTTTTTTATTACGCTGTGTAAGATGCTTCGGGAATGTCACGCACTAGGTGCTAGGTAACGTAATTTTTGAAGCAGTAACAAATGTGAAGTGGAAATAATGTGTGATGTTTTAGTTGGCCCCGATGTTGGAAAGTCAGGAAATGTTTTGCTGTATGTGTCGAAGTTGTTGTTTCACATAGATATAAATACATAAAAAGCAGGGGTGGAAATGGTGGAATCGGTCATTGTTTCATAAACTTAATCGTTGTTTAATTAATGTTGTTGAAACAGTTTAAGAATGTATATATATGTTAAAATTAAAGATTGAATACTTATAAATAATTGGAGAAGTCAATGTTCATAAATTTAGCATAATTTGGAATAATGTAACCCAATACCAGTACCAGGCTAAGACGTGGTAAATATATAATCAATATGATACGTGATAAATACTTCATTGGAATTCATTGGCTTACTTGGTTCCAAGATGTACATAAATCACATTGCTGGTGGTTGGACAGGGTAATAATTACTAGCAGATATGGTGTATGGGATATTTTGACATGGTACGCCATGAGTTTAGTTTTAGATGCTCAAGACAGGGTCGGTCAGAATCGTATTGCATGAACTGGCAACGGTTTCTGGCAGTTCATAATACCAGATTAAAACAATGGAAATTTTTAATGGTTTGGCCATTAGCATAGTATCATACCCGGCAGTCATTATACAAAATGAAAACATCGTTTTCCTAATTTCAGTCGCCCGATTTCGATGAAATTTCACCATTAGTTGGGGAAAAATAACCAAAAGAGACCACAATATATATTGTATACGTTCACCGTGCACACTTACTGTTTTGCTATCATGCATAAATGACCGGAAGACACAATAAAGTTGTAGACGTCATACAGTGTAATTATTCTCACGATATTATTCTCATTTCTCATTGATGAATTTATTGAAAGGGTACAATATGATATGATATGGATAAAACTTTTGGTTACGGCTTCACTCTGAATTGCAAAATTTGCATGGGGAGCGAGACAGTATAATATGAGCATCTAGGTAGTGGTAGTTGTGTTTGTGATTAAAGTATGCATACGTATGCTACATTTAGTTTATCCGTAAGTCACTCGATTTTCAAAATGTCTGTGAGCTCCGGGGCAATGGCATAAATTTTCCCGTTCGCAAAGCTCCATATTCGTTAATCAATCAAATAGTGATATATTTTACTACGACAGCTATAACTTGACGTTGGTGCAGAAGATAATTTTTATATGTACTAATTTCGAAAATGAATGTAAACCTGTATCGTATTGTATATTTACAATAACATAAATCTGCTACCTGTACTATTTTGTGCAAAATAAGTTGAATATTTTTTCGTCTAATGGAAGAGTTTTATACTGAACATGTTAACATATGTAACACTTGTTTTAGGACTTGTTCCGAAATTCAAGACAAAGCAGACAAGCTAAATCCTCCTACGGACTAAAACTAAAAGAAAGATTTTCATTTGCTGAATTAGAAAAAAATATGTCTACTCATCGAAAAAAGAAGAATCTCATGAATTTCTAAATCCTTTTGGAGTATATTGAGACTTCGACGCTTCTTAGCTTAATGTAGTAGAAAGCACCAACTCTGCTTTTATGAACTTTTTTTTTTGGAGAAGTGGATTTGGTCCGGTCCAGTAACCATTGACATTGTAGGGGATAAGTGACAGATTTTTGCAAACTTTTTTTTTACAGATAAATAAACTGATGAAAGCACTGTACTATTGAATACTGATTATAGAAAACGATTTATTTTCCTATTTCCTTACAGTAAATCCAGCCCCTTTATTTCAATTTACAACGTTTACGCATATATTAACCATATACATCTTTATATTTGTGTCATAAAGCCGTTGTTTAGTTTCGTATGATCATACCGTACACGTATATTATGTTTTTGAAACTACTACTACTGATGTTGATGTCCCACAAGAGTACGTATTAAGTTCGTTTAGTAAGTAGGAAGGAGGAAGTACGTTTCTTGTAATCTTTTATTGTGGCATTAAATATTGCTTGTTACCTTGACGAAACAGGTGAAATGCCAAAATTAGTCTTGAATGTATATGGATAAACCAAACATAAATATAATTTCATGTACGGACTAATAAATATTTTAGAGTTAAACAATCAACGTTTGTAACTTGATGACTAGAAAAATTAAGTATATATTATGAAAATGGAATTTGTTACATACTAATAAAATTAAATAGAATCATACTATTCATACACACATATCGTCTAATCAAATATGTATGCGCACTACCAGTAAGTAATATGATGAATGACGGTCTACGGTTAGGTAATAATATTTCATCTGCAGCAAATCACCATTACATAGATTTACGCCCGTTTCCATAAGCCGTCTTCGGATAATTTCATAAAAATTAAATTCCGAACTAACACTATATATATGTATGTCATTATACGACATTGTTTATGAAGAAAATTAAATGGTCAATGTAAGCATATCAATACCAGTGCGCTGCAAAAATATACAACACATCGTTGTACATTTTTCCTTTGGTTGAATATAGGATGTTGGGGATATCTGGTGGGATGAGAGAGATGGTAAGAAGAAAAACTGCGAGTTTCCATGCATGAGCCAGGAGCCAGCAAAGAAGAAAATCAGGGTGGAAAGCAACTTCGTCTCTCAGTCTCCTGTTCTTTGTTGAAGGAACGAGAGTCAAAGCCTAACGTATTCCAAGTCATGTAATAATGTTTGGCAGGGTAGTAAAGATCTGTATGCCTAGATCTTCAGTCGAAAGAGTGAAGTGTTTTGCTACAAAATCTTATGTACAAGCGTAATTACATACAAAGTACAGACTACATACAAATCAGACAACCAAACATCACCACCACCATCATTTGCAAAAACTTGATCCCGCATTATTGTTCGCAAATCAAAGCTTCATACATAGCCCACAATACAGCACACCATATTCCAATATTATATAGTATCACTGAATGAGTGCATTTTAGTGAAAACTTTGTAATATCATCCAACGACAACCACACCACATATATAGAAATAGGGTGTTAGATGAGAAAAGTCACAAGCTTGCATTTTCAACAAATCAGTGAGGTACTTTATAGCTGTCAGTAAGTTCATTTTGGTAGTTTATTTTGATACCTCTGCTAATTTTTGATTTTATATTCATCTCCCGAATCCCGAATAGGTGATAAAAACACTAGACACTCTTTTGAAAAGTACATAATTAATATTTAGAACGAGAAAAAGGCTTTCTTCACTCTTTTAATAACACGCGCTCTGCAGCTATATGCAGCTATGTAAATACCACATCGTTTGCAATGCTAAAGGCTGCGGCTATAAATTTAACTTTAGAATGATTAAACACACATTTCGGAATCATTATACAAACATAACATCAGGAAACATCATACAAACTTAAATCTGACATAACGTATACATCGAAAGGAGCTTCCCTTCACAACCGACTGAAGATTGGAGTATATCATTGTGGTTATAATAGCAAAGTGAAGTCTAAAGATATTTCGGTTTTTCTGATCATTTGAATAACTTACCTGTGAAGGACGACAGAAACGAGGACGTGTGCCACTCAAATGACAAATTTCTCTTGACTTGTGATGTTCACACACTCGTTCAAGAAACACTGAATTGCATAATGATAAAAGTCAAATGCGAGAACATTGCTGCTGGAGTAGTAAACCTCCATAAACGTACATTTGACGAACAATATGTTTTTAATACAGTGATCATTTGAAGTAGCAATCATAAAAACAGTAATCAGTGAATTTTAAATTACAGTACATATTAAACCGTAAAAGAGGAGGATTAACTGTAAATTTTATTACTCTGTTTATCTGTCAGACTGTGTTTCTGCAAATATAAGATAAAAAGAGAAACTAGAAACCTGGTTGTAAATGCAATGTACTACCTATATTGCAACTTAACACTCTCCTCTGTACTGGGACAATCAGAAAAAAACTCTGATTCTGACAAGACTACTCAAAGTTTAAATAAAGTTCTAGTATTTTTCTTGTGATTCGTGAGTTTTATGAATAATTAAGTCATTCAAATACCCTTTGAACGTTGTCCGGGTATAGTTATTAAGTGATAGAATGAACGCTGTTACGGTAATAAATGTCAGGATTAGACAATCTGTTATAAAGTTCTCAATAGTAGTTTTTACGAGAAGATACACTTGATATCAAATGAATTTACATATATGTTTTTCTGACGAACTTTCTGGGGTGACTGGACAAAGTTTTTACTCCAATCTCATTTTCAAAGAAAATTGACTGGATTCAAGGTAACTTTTGCATAATCAATTTTTTATATTTGTAGCTATCAAAATTATTTCATTAGAATTTCGCATACATTCGAAAACAATATATTGAAAAACCGTAAATTTCCATTCAGGAAATGGAAATTCAATTAGTATTAAAATGCACACCACACCAAAGGATGAAAAGATGCTCCCCACGCTGTTTCCTGTATTCTTTTCAAGTTACATGAGTCAGTATCAGAGAATCGGGGAGTTCGTTGAGGACAAAAAAGCCCAACACTGAATACTTGTTAAAATCTTGGTTAATTTAAACATGTAAAGCAAGTTGAATTGAAAGAGCATATTTTATTTAGAAAACAACCTAGGTCGGCACTACGGTTTCTAAGTATAGATTTTCAGTGTAATGGAAATGATACGGTTGGATTAACAAAACTTTCCATGTACTTTTGTACATGATAGTTTTCGGGAAACTAGAAAATTCTGTTTAAATCTTAAATAAGTGTATTAACCATCAAACCATTCATGCACATAATGGAAATACGACGACAATACTATATAATAAGCATTGACTAAAGAGAAAGAACTTGAGTAAAAATTCTGGGTAAAAAGTTTATCACGTCTGCTCAGGCTTTGATCCAGACTAGTAAATATTTTCTGCCTTTCTAAGAACGTGTCTTTCTGTGCGATATTTCAGGAAACTATTGGCATTGGTTGGTGACGGAGGCGGAATGTATTAAAGTATGTACATTTGAATGTATGTGTGTACATATAATTTATTTAGTTTCTTTGAAATCCTGTAACACGAAATATGAAACTGAAACTATAATATTTTAAAAATTAGCAAATCATATCAACTTAATTCATTTTTTAGCTCTAAACTCATTGAAGATTTTAAAAACTGCTAGTTTAATTATAAACTTGTGAAATCCTAACAATCTCATCGTTTTTATAAGCCGAAAAGTTTTCATAAGTTTTCGTGTTGTTTTTATTTCAAACTACGGAAGTTTATACAGAAATGTGTTCCTCAAGTTCCAGCATATTTTTGGTTCTAAAAGTTGGGAACACAAATTTATACTCAGCATGAATAAAGTACTGATGAAAATGAAGTTGCTTATTCATATGATAGTGTGATAATTCATATCGATATCCTAGTTAAAATTCACTAACCCTGAAGGGAATCAAGCTGAATTTCGGTTCCTGAATGCTTTTACTGTATTTACTCCCAGGGAACTACTTATATTTTTTATTCGATCGTATGAACTAAAACTTTAATTTAAACAATGAGTCAAAATGTGGTTTTCAGTCAAGCAAAACTAGTATAAATACGTTCTTATGAGAGCCTCTAAAGGCGTTTACGTTTGTCAAAATCAGCAACCATTTTGTAATATTGTGGGCTGTAGTTATAGTTTTGAAAAGAAAATTAATAGTTTTTGCCTTGTTTTAGTTTGCTACTTTCTGAAATAGTATTCTATCATAAGATGCAATAACACATGTAAAACATAGTCTAGTGTTTGCTTAAATGAACGGGTATTTCGAAGACGTTGCATAGACACACGATAATTTCAAATTTCACACGTTGTGACTGTTGACTGTTGTACTAGAGTAATTTCTTTTATGAATGCCCAAGCGTTGTAACAAGTAAATAAAACTTGTATATCAAACTCAGGTCATATAGGACACACTTCCTAAGTACTTAATTCTGTTACAGATAGGTACTTTTACATAGATTGCGTCACGCACCAGGGTTTTCTTGGAAACTTTTGCATACATATATACTTGCCTCAAAGTTCAGCTAACTTTGGCAAGAGAAAATAAAGAATGCAAATAAATAGACCGACTGCTCATGTGCTACTTACTTCATTTATGAAACTTTCAAATGTTAAAAATTGTTTCGAGTTCCAGTTCCAAGATTACGGTATTCATCAAACTTCTATTTACAAAATCTAAAAAACGCCGGACAATTTTATGAATACATTCATAAATACATATGCATATTGAATTTATATTTCATTTTTATACATTAATCTCATCCATTTTCGTAGTTTTACAATAATTACTGCACAAAACCTACCCAAACTTGAAAGTAAACGACAATGACAAGAACTGAAGATATCTCTGAGTGGTACCATTACTTTATGCTCCATTAGATTGCAACCCTTGAAATTTTTATTATCAAATCGTGCCAGTTTGCTACATAACATCCTCCGGTGACCTGGAACTCAAAGGGTGTTTGTTGTAAGTTATAATATGTATATCTTTTCAACATCGTTTAGCTATTTTCCTTGTTGCGCAACCCGACCTTCAAAACAATTTTCAGCACCTGTGGCTATCATATCATCTGATACTACTGGAAGAAGCACCTGTTTTACAGTTTGACAAATAGGTTTCTTTTAGGTTTTATTTTATCGTAAAATGATAATGGAAAAAGTTTTTACTTCCATGTCATATTTTATTTGTAAGCTCTGAGCTATTTTTTAAGTTTATGTGTCATAAGAATCGATTTTCAAATCACGACACGTTAAAAGTATTGCATGCACGAGTTCCACTCACTGTCACTCACTTTTTGCTGTCACCAAACTAACAATAAGCACATCCAAATAACAGACAAATTCTGTCTCATAATGCCCATATTTTATGCAATTGTTGGGGCACACGTAAGGCTGCGTTTAGAATATGATAATAGCAGGGCTCATAAATTTTCTAGGTAAAAATGTCATCGCTTTTACGTCAGACAAGAGACCAGTCAAGTGTGTATATCAAGTCAAGTTAAAAGTTTCAAAAAGGCTCGTTTATCGAAATTATACATAACAACTTCATGAGGCTCAATATAATATACATACTTACACCTAATATACCTATGCATGATCATGTATCTAGTCTTGCATAGATTATATCAGTTGGCAATTTTATAAAATTCCCTTTTTTCGCCTTGTAACTTTCTTCAAACGCTTTGAGATTCTTTGATGCTAATCCTCTGTCTGTGTAATTTATTATATGGCAGCATTTCGCATGATTTAATCCGATTCTATCAGTACTCTGTCATCACCTCCACCAAGAGTTCATTTGCCTGTCTATGAGAATGCATGATTGTAAAGAGTAAGAAAGTTAGCACTGTGGATTGCGGTTGAAATTTTCAAAACTGCTTTCTCTGTGATTTTCCATCAGATAGGCACTAAGCGGCTTATTTTTGGAGTAAGTTTTATAAATTATTATGATAATAGAAGTTCATACTATGATTACAATTACAGTCAGTACAATTTCATCGCAAAGTTGGTGGTTGGTAAAGTGATATTAGTAATGATGACATGCAGAAAAACTGACAACTTTGTCACGATTTTACAACTTTATCTCATTGACTGATTGTGGACCGCAATGAGTAACTACAAACAACAATTTTTTTGTGACTTTTTCATTTTGTTGAACTGTGGTTTTTCTGTCACATTTTGCTACTATAACTACATGTTTACACTCATCGTTTTACCATTTTCCGTTGTCTTGTCACTCCGTCGCAGAGCCCTATATATTTAGAAAAGTGTAGACTACTTTGTTTTGTTGCTAGTCGTCATCAAGAAGTTATAACATTCACTTGTTAGTAGTGTGCCCACAAATTTTTCCTTCTCTTTTTCCTTGACTTTGCTGACATCAAAAATCCACTAACCGAAGAGCAAAAAAGAGACGAAAAAAAGTTTTATACCCCATCAAAATATAATTTGCAACGTCAAATTCCCAGTCTTCTTTTTACCCATACATTTTCATCACCCTCCCGTTCTATTTTTTTTGCTCTGTTTGTCCGTGTCCATGTGTCATATATGCAATTTACTAACATAATGGTTTCAAGGTGTTGGTTGATGGCGATGGTAGTATCACGCATTCTCTTCTGTTTACTTTTTGTTCAGCTTCCTGGCATTAAATGTTGCACATTGACAAAACTGTTTAAGTAGTTTACATGAAAGTACATAATGCACGGAGTTAGCTTAAGCCTTCTTCCCTATTATATACTCTACCCTCTACCTAGTAAACCATTTTACTTTTGGACTTTTTACTACGTTCCAAAATACGAGTTGGTAAGTTATGGTAAGAGATTATGGTTCAGAGCATGTGGCGACAAACTACTAGATAATTTACTGGAGGAGGCCTGATGCTTCCTCACTTCACTAAAATGTACCCTCGTAAAAATACTGACCCCATTTTTGTACATTTTTTGCTTGTACAAAGCTAGTACACGGTTTATTTTCCTGTTTTAAGCAGCTAATCAATAAATCAATTTTCACCAGCATTTTATACTACGTTTTCAATCCAGATTTTTGATTTGTCTTCGAATAAATCTGCGATGGGGCAACTTGATACTTAGCTTAAGGAACAGGTTTTTACAAAAGTTTTAAGTATCATTGTGTCATTCTTGTAAAAATTTGACCTTGCTTGGAATACAAACAATGTCTGAAAACTGTTCTCGTTTGTTCTTCATTCCAAACTGGTCCTCGAAAAGACAAAGTTAACATAAACATTTTGGCAGTCGATTCAACATTAAGTGTAACTACCAATTCTACCACATAAATTTTTCTTTAATATAAATCGTCTTTTTTAATGCCAACCAAATCAAGCCAACTAAAGTACAGGAATTTATCCTTTTAGCAGACTACAATTTATCGCCATGCGACGTGTGCACTTTTATTTCAAAAGGTATAACAACAGCGCAGCACAGCACTTTTAAAGTTATAATGAGGGCAAACGCTCTAAAATGTCTAAACTTTTGTTTTAAAAGTTATTTTGCAAGCACTTGCGATTTCCTCTCTTTTACTTTTGTCAATTACACAGGTTTTTTGTTACTTCTTCCTTTTGTTTACTTATGAAACTCTAATGACAGAAGACATGTTATAACGTAATGCCAGCGTGTTGGCTTGAAATTCTATTTAGGCATCGTTCTTCAAACACCAAGTTATTAATGATGTGTTGTAAGTTGTAAGATGTTGAATTGACGTTATATCCTAGATAAACGTTCTATCCAAAAAGTCAAAATGAGAATAGTTTTGTTTGTTGTCCTAAAGTCACTCCTCATAGATGGATAGGTAAAATATACTTTATGCATCTATACAAATTTTTCTTTCTTTGGTACAGTAGGCCTATATGTATTTTGAATGACAACCCACATGACTTACGTCAGCAGACCTGGTAAAACAGTTAAAGATTGTTGGCAAAAAAGATCGGAGTAGTCGAATATGTGTATAAAACGTCGCCAATGCTGGCGGTGGTGGCATTAATCATCAATCACTGAATAAAATAATAACTGTCAAATATTTTTTTCTAGAATCAAGAAATGTTCAGGTCCAAAAAAAATAATGTAGTTCCCACGTCTGTGTGTATGAATACTACTACGAGTGTAATCTTCGACGTGATATTTTGAAAGCAGAGATGGTAAACGCGTGAAATAGCCAAAAACAAACATGGGTAATCGGTGTATGCTGTTCAGATCACGTTTATCTGCTGCATGTTACTTGTCTAGAAATTTATTTTTCCGTACTTGGTCTTGTACTTATTTAGAAAAAAAGTATGAACGTGAACTTACTTAATAAATCGTACAGTTCTATTTTCACTGTAAAAAGGAGATAAAATATTAATTCGCAGCTTGCCAGTAGACTGCTGGATTTTAGAATGTACATATATACAATGTCAAACGTTTAAAAAATGTTTACGATCTGTTTATTTATTTATTTTTAACGTTTGTATGCTAAAAATATGATCATACGTCTGTATTAAAAGTTAACAATTTTACCATTTAATTATTTACGTGGTAGCTTGGCTTTGGAGCATGTCTTTTGTGATGCAAATCTTCCATATATTATGCACCACACACTAAACACAAAAGATACAGAACTGCAGTAAAAAGGAAAAGATTTCGTATACAAAAAGCTCACACGGCTATTAAACTTCTTTCAAGTTGCTCTCTCATTGAATGACCCCAAATTACGTTCCCTTTGCAAGAATGTTCTGAAAAAGGTAAAACGGACATACCCAAGCATTGGATCAGGAATGTGTAAAACTTTCTTAGTGCAAAGCATAAATATGCATACTGACAACCGAAGTGCTTCACATAAACGACAATTTACTGTACTTTTGGTACTGTTTTTATGTATGTTTTTGGTGTCTTATGGGAGTTGTCATTACCATTAAGGTCGTTAACTGACTTCTGTACTTCAGCTAGTCAAAAATAAACAAACATATAATATAGACATAGAAATTAGAAAGCATTCATTAGTGGTCACTACCTATAATTTCAGTGCCAGTCGGTTTCTACACTTTAACGCGGAAGACAAGTAAATATGTAGATCATATTATAACCATTATATACGTTGTGAGATTGAAGTTCCAAGAGTAAGTAGAAAGTTGTATCCCTTGGGGCAAGCGAAGAAAGGCAGTTTTGATGATGATGTATACTATGTACTATAATACAAGTACTTGTTCTGAAACGCTTTTATCATAAGATATTCTTAGTGCTTAATAGTTAGCTAGATACTTGGTTGTTTTATTATTATGCTTATATTTAGCTTATATTCTTTATAAGTAATCCTATTAATTATAAGAATTATAAACATGCACAAAGATCGCTGATTAGTCACATTTGTTAAGGGATGTCTCTCAATAGTTTCCTCGTTGATATAACTGGTTGATGCAAACGTTGTGACATTTGGAAGCATTTTATATGACAGCATTTGTTATTGAATAGTTCAGCTTTTGTTTTGAAATCAGTTCTCTGCGAATAATACTCTAATTGAATAATAACAAAGAAGCGAAACTTTATAATAACATGATATTTTGTACAGGGCTATAAGGCTAAAGCTATAGTAAGGATTAGCACATGCTGTACTAAGCCAGTCATTTTCAGAACATTTATTGTGCTATCCTCAGTATGTAGCTTCAAAAATTATTCCTTGGTGTTTCTACCCAAGCGCCATTTTTCTTCAATGCAATGATTTAAAAAATCCAAATTTGCCTTCAAAATAATTAGCAATTTAAGTGCGTAGTCAAAGTAACGATTGTCTGTTGTAATCCTGAAAATAATGACAGATCCCCAATAATTCTCTAATCACAAATGAGCACCCGTTGAGTAAGCTACAATATATAGCACAAAAATAAATCGGAAATGGCAATGATAAAGCACATTAATTTTTTAGCGATTTATGTCTGGAGAAGAAGACAAGCTACGTAGCCATAGCTGAGTAATTTTTCTTCTGACTTCTATTTAGAGTTTACAGTGTAGTCCCGTCCCACTCATCCTTATCCATAGTTGCTTTTAACTTCTTGCATCATTTTTGCATGCATTGAAAACTGGAGTCTTTGAAAACAGAGACGGGTCTCTCTGCAATTTTTCAGCATATACGACAACAAAAGGCTATCTCAAACACTTTTTGCTACTGCAACTTCAATTCTGAATCGTGTTAAAACTGAGAACTTCATTGTTGTCATTTCTTGATAACTTACATTACAAGCACTGGGTGTGCAGAGATAGCCAACACAATCAAGCTATTCAGAATTTTGCATAGCAACTTTGAATAAGGCTAGTAAACATTTAATAATCTATCATCATCTCACTGGTGGTGAAAGTAGTTTTTGACAATTTACTCGGGTGCTGACTGATGAACGTCGCGTCAATTTTTAAGTGCAACTGGAAAAGAGCGAACTCCTAATCCTAATACGCCTACGTGCATATGCCATATTATAAAAATGCATTCTACATGCTTATCGTAATGTAATATATGTGATATGTCCATTCAGAAATACAGGCACCATATTTTGGGTGGCTGACTCTCTTACATGTTCATTAAAATTGTGCACTGAAATGGGATAAATGATGCCGTTCTCTTTTTCCACTTCAACATCACCAAACACCATACTCAATATACATATAACACGTCATTCACGCCGTAAAAGTGCACATCGAATATGGTATTTTAATACTTTTTTCCACTAGAATATATCTAAAAATAGCAGTATTACTGGTTTATGTGTGTTCTATAATGTTTTATTCATTCATTCATCATCATATCATCAGGATCGTCAAATAGAATGACGAATGGACTTTTAGCGGCGTAGAGGCGGACGACCGACGGACATGTTTTCCATTTCCATTTTTCGTTGTTATGATTCCAATCGTTTTACTCATCTTCATTCTTCCAACAAGCTTATGTTTACTTTCTGGTTCAACATATAGAATAATATGTAGCATAGCATTACTAATACGAAATTCAATTTAGTTTTCTTCAGAACAGGATCAACATTTTGTAGAACGAAAAATAAATCGTAAAGTAAAAGTTAGTACTTTACCCCAGTCACGTGCATTTGTAGACTAATAGTGTATAAATCTACCACTAAATATTGCACTGAGTAAAAGCATCACGTAAAGGATTAAAATCCCAACTTATAGCATTTCTTATCTTTGATATGCACACAATGAAAGATCTTCGGCCTTAGGTTTCATCTAAAGCCCAGTGAATTAAGTTGTTCTCTCTAAAGGAAAAAATGTAATCATTCGCTTTTATTTGGCTTGCGCCTTCGGCATATTGTTTCATGCAAAAATGAATAGTGTCTGAGAGCATTATATATATTTCTAGTTCAATTTTACTTATCTTCAAAAGTATAAGTGTTTGTATTCATATTATAGATTTATTTTAATACGGTTACTAGTTAAATATGGTGAAGGATTTGTGAGTTACTTTGTTACTTGTACGGTAAAAGCTTGGTATTTAGCGTTTTCGTATGCATCCAGCATCCAGCAAGTGCACAGGTTTGTTCAAGGTTGCACTTGGCATTGGCAGCTTATATATAACTTTTAAGTTTTCTTAGGACTAAACCTTTCCGCTAGAGAGTAAGAAATTGAAGAAGGAAATTAATTTTTCCCGTAAACGACCTGAAGAATTACTAATCTTTTTATGTCAAAACGGAATGGAACTTCCATTATGGGATAAAAACCGACCATTTTAAGTACCATAACGTTTTGGGAAAAAGTTAACCCGTGAAAGAAATGAGTTATTATATTCATTTTCCGATAAAGGTAGTCGTAAAATGAAGGGAAGCTGTTAAATCGTGCAATTAATTATATACTATGTAAGAACATGGGAATAAATGCATATAATGGGGTAGAACGAAAGGAGGAGAAATGTGTTATAAGTTACCATTACGAAATGTTCACCAAACTTTTAATTTAAAACGTTTTAGTGAATTTTCAAATACCTGAAATTGGATCACTTCCGTCTCCAATTTGTTCTCGGTATAGCTGTCATAACCATTACAGCTCTAATTGCAAACGGAAAATTCATTTCACTTTTGCTTGACATTTTTTATACATCATTGTATAAGCAAACCTCATAAACAGGCACTAACCTAGATAAACATTTGTGTGTTAAGCTGGAGAAAGTCGCGTTGGTGTTCCTGGCACATCAATTTTTACTTTTATTATCATCAATATAAATTCCCATAACTTCGAAAAGTACAGTGTACGTGAAGCATAAAAAACATAATATATTTTCTAATTTTCTGTGTATATTAGAACATGCCTCAAAATATTTGAATTTTATTGACTCGTGTACGACGCATTTTGGTATGTACATTGCATATAATGATAAAATAAGTATGAATCATTTGCTTTAGGCTTAATTTTGATTGCTTCTTCTTCATTTTTTACCAGCAAAACACTATTGAATTTATAGAGAAAGTTCAACAAATAAATAATTTCTTCAAATGAACAACAACTGATAACGCACAATTTCAAACGTCTAAACTTGATCATTTATCCATGTTTCTAAGATTGTAAGATCACAAATATATGTATAAGTTTACATCATTAAAGTTCAACATATCTTGTTTACCTTCGTAGAACTCAATTGTACTCTACTCTCATTTTCAACTTCAAAGGAATCATTTTCAACTTCAACGAACCCTATTATCATGTTTGTACAAAAGTAGCGATATGCAAAGCATTTAAAATCATTTGAAAAACCTTTGGGGCAACGTAAAACACGGAACAAAGGAGTTCAATAAATTTCATTATTCGGTGTGCTTCCATGGCAAGGAATTGATGCGTTTTTGAGTTATTGTACAAACAGCGTGAAGCTGATGAATACTTTTAGCTACTTAATAATAATGAACAAATGGAATATTGTTTTGATTAACTTTTCCGCTTTTCCTGAGCTTGATTGACTTACATGTTATGAAACGCATGTTTGAGCGCACAACCATTGCGGGCTGCCATTTTACTCCTTAACGTTTCCGATGATACTTTCATTTCATCGTGGTTACATACATATTTTGTACAAGCTGTGGGATTTTCCCCTGAAGTGGTAACAAGGGCATGAGTGAACAACTGAAATTAGAATAAATGTGTAGGTTCAAATAAAATACATTTGGATAACTGTTTGAACTCTACTGACATTTGTTATATACTGTATCTAGTGTCTCATTGTTTTCTTTGTGATTAAAAATGATTACAATCTTCATAGATCATTATCTTTGTTTTTACTACTGATAATAATGGCTCTAGGTAATGATCTGTAGTTTGGTTGCTCCCAGAAGTCTTCATGTATTTGGCATTTTGGTATTTGGATTGAAAGTTGAAGTTTTAATTGGAGTATTTAGTTACTGCTACGTATGAAAACTTCTTTGTTTTGCCGATATATATGCTCTTTAGAAAATCAGGCGTTTGCAGTAAGGTGCTTTAATTTCAATGTACATTTTCTTATTTTGTGCTTTAAGCATATTCGAAAAATTCTTAAAGTAAAAAGTGTGTAAGAATCAGATGTATTGCCACTGAGCTGGCACGTTTTGAATTTCATGTGAAATGCGGCATTTGATGATAATGGATGATTCATTTTGATGATCAACTACCTGATTGAGCAAAGTTATTAGTATCGGATGTAGCTCCAATTAAATAAGAAACCAAAGACAATAAAAGAAGCCTAAACACCCACATACTTTAACTTGATATTGTACACCATATGTACGCTTATAAAGATATCATAAATGACACGCGTAGGAATAATTGTTACATTATTAGTCTCAAGGACTAAAGCATCAAGTTGTTTTTAGCATTATCATCAAGGCTTCATTTAATTTCAGAAAGAAACAACGTGAAAAGAAGTAATTTTTACTAGAATAGGTTGATCTCCATGTCTCATCACTTTCTACTAATTCTGCAGATCACTCTAGTATGGCTCTCAAAACTACAATAAAAATGTCTTCTAAATTGCATTTCTATGTAACTTGTACTGCTACTCCGCTGTTGTTGTAATACACATGGCATACCACATGCTTGCTTTCTCCGATTTCACGGTCGACTCAGTAAGATGATTGGGGATCTTAAGTCTAGTTTTTTTCTTCTTTAGCCTTCTTTGTGTTTTTGTACAAATGATTTTAGAAGCTAAGCTCTATTATTGCTTTTGCATACCAAAAATTCCGTTTCTCATGCACTATGTCTAAGATGCATGTATGTATTTATATGTGTTTACATTTATACTCTAGAAATGGTCAAATCTTCGTTACAATAAAAACGGTACGAAAATTATGTTTTGTTTTATGATTTTCACATCACTGCTTTCCTTAAGGCTTTGTGAACAAACAGAACATGTATTTTTGTTTTGTTACTAGTATCCAAAAAAATTTTTTCTGAAAAGAAGAAAAAATCTAGTACTAGAATCTAGAAGCATATATATTTTTATGCAATATGTAGAATGTAATGTAACAGCTACATGTGTATCAGCATTTCAAATGTATGCAAATAAAATCTGTAGACATAAAGTTTCAAGTTTACTATAATAGTTAAATATAATATATCTTACATCTCCAATATCAATATTCGCCTCCTTTCTCACAAATTAAAACAAAGTATTGCTCAATGATGCTAATATCGTAACAATATCATCACGATTACACCATAGTTTAGTTAGCAGAAAAGTCCGTGTAGAGAAAAGCATGTGACTTCTTATACAATGCATGTAATTTGTAGATAAAAGTGGCAATAACTGGGCTCATAATGTCCATTTCATTGGTGTAATTAATTCCAAGTATTAGTTGTTGCATGTAACTTGTTACAATCGAGATGCCACCAATGGAGCAACAATCTCCTGAGAGTCTTGTCGAATTAAAACAACTGTTGTGTGCTACGATTACGATGATGGTGATTCTATTTCTCTTGAAATGTGTAGAGTTATCTAAATCATCCTTTGCTTTCTCCATAGATCCGTTATATGAACATAAACATACATATGTATGGTATACCAATGCATTTGTAGTATTGCAAATAATGGAGATATATTAACAGCTTTTATGAGATCATAAAACGTCGACTCATTAACACTTTCAATCCCGAGAACTAGAAACCAGTGAAATTGCATCAGATCAGGGAAAAACTACGAAAATGCTTCTGCTTCTAGCATATCCAGAAAAAAAAGACAAATTTGCTTTGCGTATGCATTATGCATATGTATTTCCCTTGAAATTGGATCAACCCAACAGAATTTCATTTCGATAGCTAAGTATTTCAGTATTCAGTTGGGTATTCACACATGCATCCGGTAAGTGTTCAGTGAAAAGAAATGTGACTACCTTAAAAGAAGGGTAATAACAATTTAGAAATAGCTTTGGTAATGGCCAAATACACGCAATAAAATCAGTTGGGTTGAAATATACATGTATACATCATCATCATAATGTTATACTTCTGATACTGATCGTAAATACCCAACATAAATACAGCAGGCTGAGGTTTAAAGGGACTAGTATTAATAATTCGTCTTATAATTTTATATTTTAAATTTTATTGCAGCATAATTCTTCACAAGATACAGCATGTACGCACGTACACTTTATGGAAACCATACATTTAAAACGGAATGATTCTAACAAATAATTTTCAGAAATTTAGTGAGCTCAAAGTTCTAGATTGCATTAAAAAACCTTTGTGTACAATATGACTGTTAAATTGAACAGCGACAACATGAAAAGTATGTATTTAAATAAAAACCGATAAATAAGAACTTATCTCATAAGTATATATCAACATCAGATCAGGGAGAATGTAACCCCGACATGTCATAGGTGACAATATAAATTAAAAGTTACTTAAAGGAGAGACACGTTGACACTCAACTTCAAAATGCTCTAAAAGTAACTTTTGTAATTTAATCTCAACCCGCAAAAACTTCAAAACTATCACCACTTCGTTTGGTGCATGTGGTGTGCCAATGTGGTCAACACAAATTTTGTACGGATTAACTCGACGAAGAATAATTAATTTAATTTTCATGCTCAACGAACTGTTATTCCCTTACTATAAAAATAGTTACATTTCGGTTGTTCTGAAATTTTGAAAAACCTGCAAGGAAATTATTATGAAATAAAACAGGAATTAACGATCAACAGTTCCTTGAACTTGGAGATCCTAACTTTCGTTTTCAAAGTAGATCAATAAACCACATCGAAGTGGAGTGAGAAAATAACACTAAAAGCGCAAATAAAAAGCTGGGAACGAAATGAGCCCGAAATGATGACACACCTCATATCATGTCAAAAAAAATCAATCTTGAACAAGTCATTAACAGTAGAATCAGCAGCAATACCGAAAAAAAGTAAATGGTATAGAATGACCTTTAAACATTATATCTTCCAGAAGAGATACATATATTTAGGCCTTAACTTAACTCACGTAAATACCACATGTCGATTAGGTTGGAAAAAAATCAGGTAAAATATAAAACTAGCGGAAAGCTTTGTGGCTATATTGAGTTAGGGGAAGTTTATTGCCCAATCATGGGTATGAATGAGCAATAACTTTTCATGCTTCTCATGCCAACATCAACTCTTTATTTTTTTGTCAAGTATCGTTCATTGCAGGTAATGAACGTGCCAAACTTATAAATCAATAGGTCAGGGTGAATAGGCCGTTTTTCCAGTAGCGGGATTATGGGTATTACTATAAAGTTTGGAAACTTTAATGATGTAAGTGATAAGGTATGTATTTGCTTACCTGAATTAAAATGCGTGCATCAAAAGTAACAAGTTAGTTGATACCAGAACACAAGAAAAAGATTAAAAGATTTTTCACAAGCCTATTAAAAATAATAGACGTGTTTTGTCGACTTTTTTAATGCACCATCTCGTGGAAAACATTGAAATTCAATGCAAGCTTTTATACACACATAATGCAAAAGTAAAAGGTGAAAGTTAACCAACACTCCTAACTCCCTCACTACTCTTTACATAATCTTTCACTTTGTCTTGTACCATACACTTGCTGTTGTGACTCCTAACACGAAGCAATACAGGCATGTTAAGAAGACTAAAACAGTTGGTTTAAAAGTTCGATAGGTTTAAAATACACTTGGAGCTAGAAAGGATAAACTTCATAACATATTATGTGGCTCCCCACGTGAGAATGTTTTCTTTCTTGTTGTAAATGTCATGAGTAAATGACACATTTTCATTCTCTTTGGTCACTGACGCTGGTTTGTGTTTGAGCACAAAAACTTACATAACGATTGAACTAAAATACGATTATTTTGTATATAACGGTGAAAAAGCTACTTCAAAAAATGCAAAATACATATATGATAAAACATAAAATTTAATAATATTTGATGTTTGTATGCAGTGAAGTTCGAGTAGTTTATAATGATTCCGACCTCGCCAGTCTTTTAGTGCAGCACACTGTATTAAATGATGATGGAGACACCCATAGAGACCAATATTTTACAGAATCTTTTTGGTTTGTTTGTTTATAGAGACTAGGTGTGCATAAATATACATTTTTGTGGCATTCCTCATCTTGGAAAAAGCTGTTCAAAAGTGCTACATATTCATATAAACACCATAATTATATCGTACTGTTGCCTATGTTCTCTGAAACCATATTCTTTATTTGCACTTCGACCATGAGAGCTAGAATTCAATAAAACTTTTTTCCTTCCACCACCGCCATTATCACTACTCTTATTTCATGACTAGTAGAACGCCCGAAAACTGAAGTTATCGGAAATGATAGGAGTGCGAGTAAAAAAAGAATACCCCCTCAGTAAATACCCTAACTCGTCATTCTCCTAGAATCCCCAATTCTCCTTGAACCCCAATTCTCCTTGAACCCCAATTCTCCTTGAACCCCAATTCTCCTTGAACCCCAATTCTCCTTGAACCCCAATTCTCCTTGAACCCCAATTC